>VUQG01036140.1:0-14881 GCA_015106755.1 Etia nguti
AAGCCGAGAAATGCACCGTATTTGATAGCTTGCTGCAAGACCTCACACCGAGCACATCTACTGCGGGTGTGGTGCCTGTTATCGGACCCAGAGTTAGCAACATCCACCAAGAACCCGAAGAGGAGAGTCCTGGCCCCTAGCCCTGCCAGTGTAGCAGAAATGATGACGGATGATGATGGCAGCAGCAGCCGTTTTTCTCTGGGTGAATAGCTTAATGTTGTTCGTGTGTAATTTACGTTGAGTAGGCTAACCACGTTATTAAGTTGAACTAGCAAACACCGTCGTAGTTACATGCCGCTGTCTTCTTGTTTGATGGCAGATACTCCCTTCATGTTGTATCAACAGAAAAGGCTAACTTGGTTATCATTTTGCAGAAAAAAAGAGACTGCTAAAAATAAAAACATAAGAGGTTTTTGGACAAAGTTTGTGTTCTCCATTCTTTAAGCACCGGTTTCGAGCACAGTTTAAGCACCGGCACCGTTTCAAAAGTACCGGTTTGGCACCGGTATCGGATAAAACCTAAACGATACCCATCCCTACCTCTGACTGGTTTGGGCTCGGTCAAATCGTTTTGGCGATGCAACGCTATACATCTTTTGTGGACCGATCACTCTCAGATAACAAAGATTCAAAAGGTTATACACTGACTTCAAGAATAACAGAGGCAGAGAACAATACTTGACTTTAAGTATATGCTGAGATAATAATATATATTACAGTGTGGGGAGACTAAGCCCATCCCTTTATTATCCCACTTGGGGCACAAGGGCAACTCCACCTTCACCACAGACACACCTACACACAGTGAGCATTAAAGCCAATGTTCTCTTCACATTTACTCAGTTGCCCTCTACAGCAGCAGGATAGGCAGATATACATACTATAAAAGTTAGGTACGCTAATATTTTAAAATAATCCTGTAGAGAGTCGGAGTGACATAAATTAATAAAAATATATCAGGCATATTCACAGTAAGTGTTAAAAAAATGATCTTAATAACCTTAAGATAAACAAAACCTGAAGTCTTTCTAATTACTTGCCAACTACACGAGAATCAACCTTATTTATTACATTCAAACCAACAGCACAAAAGACTATTTTATCAACTAGTTTTAGCTTATTTTAAATATACCTACAAAACAGGCTTTTGGCAGTTCATAAATAAGAGAGCTGCAGCACTGCCATGAAAAAAGGAACTGTCTGTTGTTGAGGAAGCAGTGACAGCATTACAATCCTGTTCAACAGACAGGAGTAACTGGCTTCTTTTTTTTTTTTCTTCTTCTATAGTAATAAAGTGTTCTGTTCTGCACTAATCTTGTTCCAAAAAGCAGAAAAAGAAAATGTGGATATTGTATGGGCTCAAATATAATCCTGTATTGGGTGCAGTGTTTGTAATAAAAGCCAATTACATGCTTACATGCAAATATGCAAGAATGTTTTTCACCTACATTAAGTTTAATTCATGTTGTATTTCTGGATGCACTGATATGTCTCCAGATCTGCAGCACAAGCCAGGATTGGTGACCGACATTAGCAGATGACAGTCGTCCGCGTTTACGTGTTCCTGCAATTTTTCCGCAGACTAAATTGTCAAAGGTAGTGTGATGAAGAACTGAAAAAAAATCCCCAAAAACCTGAAACCAACCTTGACACAAAAAGTGGAAGTAAATAACAAAATGAAACAAGTACAGCTGCGTTCCTAGTTTCTGGCTAAAGGTTAATCAACATTCAGGAATATTTGGAGGCAGTAATGGTAATGTTTGTGAGAGCTAGATTTTGTACGATTACATTTTTTCCATGCTTAAATTATTCTAAGAATGCAAATATTACATTTTAGCTTTTTTGATTCACTAAGCTGCCCTCTTAACCTGCAGCACTACCACGGAAAATAATTTTGGTTGGACGAAAAAAATGACTTTTAGCTTAAGGGTCTTAGACTTCAGTCATTTAAAATTGTGTCTCTTTTAATATTTCATAATTGTGTCCTTTAATGTTTTAACATTTTGTTTCTTAAGCTTCTGCTTTAAATTTTTTTATCTTACAAACTTGACCTGTTTTGATATTTGACAACCATAAAAATACAATAAACGACTTTCCTTAAAGTAACCCAAAATAGACAAAAATGTAAATATATGACTATATATACTGTTGTATATAATGTTTCTACACTGAGGCTGTTCTAGATCATATGTTTACCATATACGTTGAGATGTATTTCAATGTAGGTCAGATTAAAGAAAATGGTTGTTTTAGGGAATTTGGAAATTTAACTGATTGTGTCCCCACCACATTTGCAGTTGTTCCACAGAAAAAGATGTTTTTAAACTGTGAAATAATAAAACTGTGCAGGAGTGATCATATATGATGCACAAAAGGAACAGAGGTCACACAGAGGTCAGAGGATACTTTGACAGAAGGTGCGCATATGAGATTTGTACCTACAAGCACCTGTAATATGACTAAATACTAACAGTAAACAGAATCCATTTACTTCCCGAACTAAGTGAGATTAAAACAGAAAACAAAGGATAGATTTTGCTTACCTGCTGTGACATTACCCATTGGTTTCTGATGTTTCATTTTGGAGTCTTGAGATGAGCTTTTCTGCCACCCAAGTTCCAGAATATTCTTGCCATTTTCACTTTTGATAAAATATATGGAAATCATTTTAGATGTTGTATTTTCATGCCTTAGGAAGAACAGGACAGGATACTGTGTGATAGATTTTTTTTTCCCAAAAAAGGAATGTTGTGAAACTAAAAAATACAGTCTCTTTGCTCTCTAAAACATTAATTAAGAATTATTCATCCACTTATTCATTTTAGATAGGCTATTTATACATTCTAAATAGATGTGTAGTTCCACATTTGGTATAGACACTTATTATGACGGACCTATTAGCCTGGGTCAAACTTGACTTGAACCATGCTGTGAAAGCATGGAAATGGATAGTATGTAAGTGTTAAAATGATTACTATAATATCCATACAGCAAAAAGCAAAAACACTGAACTGAAAGAATGCAAACCATGAACAGTTACATGATGTAATGAGCCAGAAATAAGATGTGTCTCAGTTTGCTGAACTCAGACTGCACAAGGCACACAAACCCAACAATAGGAAACTGTTTTGGTTTGTCATCAAGTTACTCATGGAATTAATTAGCAGCAGCTGAAATGAGCTGCCACCAGCAACCATTTTAAATAGTGGAAATAATAGTCAGCCCCAGCTAAAATGAAAAACTACTTCCCAAATGTTTTGTACACTGATCTTTTTTAATGAGAAAGGGAGAGAAGGAACAATGGATCTGCTAAGCTAAGCAGCTTAGTGAATTTTGCTAACTTGGGATTCAGAACAATCAACAGTCAATCACCATCTTAACCAGTTGTATCTTTTTTTCCTTCTTCTACTTCTCATATGCAACAAATGTCTAGCATTTAGAGAAAGGAAGAATCACAATAAAAAAAATAAAAAAAAAGACTTAAACAGACACCCATTCATTGACATATAGCTGAATAGGCCCAACCACTAAGCACAACTACTTAGGAGATCTCCATCACATCTTAATTATTCACCACTAAGGGTTAAAGAGACACCTATTTCATCTGTAGGCTAGGAAGCACATCACACTGTTATTTCAATGGATTTATCAGTTGGTGTTTTGTGACTTTTTTGTATAGTGTTACCTCTGTGTAACTTATTTAGTTTCTAATCAATGCTAAGGTTATTTTAAATTGACTAGCTGGCTGCTGCTGTCTCTGCCCTTGGTCACTGAGTCAGAAACCTTTAGATTTTTTTTATAGCAGGATAAGCAGGTGAAACAACTAACATTTAAAAGTATCCACACCAAGAGTTCTGAATCCATCTCCAAACCCCTGCGTAAGTTTGGAAAATGTTAAAAAGTGATGTGCACGAGGCAGAGAATAGGGGTTGGGGATGGGGTGAGGAGGGGGGACGTGGACGTGTGAGGCAAGAGTTGCTCAGTGACATGCCAAGGCCATAGGAAAATGGAGAGCAACACTGAATCGCAAGACATCTATCTATGAAAGTAAAAGGCTCTTTCGAGGTGGAGGAGTTTTCCTCCCCAAAATACCCTGAAGTAGACATTAGTGTGGCGGAGGACCATGGTGGTCCCAAGCCGTATCAATTTGAGCTGTTGGTTCCAGGCCTGCAATGCCCAAAGCTGGAAATCTCTCTTACAAGTTTTGTTCAAAATAGATTGAAAAAAAGAGGGTGTGGTGGTTTAACTTAATTAAGGAATGTTGTAAAAGGATCTCTGTGCTCTTGCTATTTTTTTTTAATTTATTTACATAGTGCCAAAAAACAACAACAGTTGCTTCAAGGCACTTTATGTTGTAGGGAAAAGAAACAAACTCCAACAATCAAATGTGCCCCTATGAGCAAGCAAGTATCAACAGTGGGGAGAAAAAACTCCCCTTTAACAGGAAGTAACAATATGGGCATACTTGCACTCAATTCTCTCCCTTTCCTTTATAGCATAAAAACAAAAGAGAGCTTAGTTTAAGAGATTCATTATAAAAGAGTTACACAAACTGAATTTCAGATATTGGAAAACTAAAATTGTATTTTTTTGGCGATTTGTGGTTTAATTTGTGGTAATATTGAGGTGAAAGTCAGTAAATGTTATTTTTATCTCCACCTCATTGGTGTGGCCCAGACAAAACTTTATTTATTCATGCATTTAAAGAGTGGTGACCTTCATAACAATACCTGGATGTTATGAAGGAAAAAAATGCCCTTTTGATTATTACATATACTTCTGAAAATTCCAAAAGCAATATATAAAAATAGATCTTAGGGTTTTTGTGCATTAGATTAGTTATATTCCCTTTGGTAGGGCACTAACGATAAAATTACTGCTGCTAAGAGGATATATGATGAACAAATTCCATCTTAATCACATGAAAAAAAACAAAAAACTAAACAAAACAAAAAACCCCAAACAATTTCTTTTCTCAGCAGTGGGTGAAGTGTTTGTATTTTACAATTCAGTCATTGCACAATTGAATAACTTCACTCAGTAACTACTTACTGGATTGGATGGCCTATTTTTGAGCATGCAACACTCATTCTCCTCCCCTCAAAAACATGTGATATGATCACATAGCCTCAAGCATGTTTTAATGAGTTGCTGAACAAAAATAACTCTTTTTGCTCTCCATGGTGTGTATAGATTTATTAACCAAAATGTAAAATGTCTCAGTTCACCTCACTGGCTCACAAACATCTTGTTTTTATTTTTTTAAAAGAGATTTTAAATAAAAGAACTATACTAACACAGATTTCAATCAGGCTTTGGATGCTTCAAACTTACAAGGAAACTAAGAAAGAAATCACCTTGTCTGTTATTCAGTCTCAAGCAATGCGAATGAGCAGTGTTTCCTCTTCACACTGGATCTCTGTTGCTTTTGATCAAGTTCCCAATCACATCCATGTCGGACCTGTTCAGACTCCAGCCCTCTGTCGACAATCATGCCATTTCTGCTAGCAATTTATACCTCCTGACAGGCGACTGGATTGAATCTGCAAGACAGTGTCCAAGTGGTTTCTGCCAGAAAAGACCTACTCCATCAGAAGGCAAACTTTTGTTGCAGTTTTTGAGTAGCAAGTGGTCATATATTCACAGTGCAGTTTTACTCCCTCAGCAGCAATATCACTCAGTGTCTAAATGAGGAATTGCCAAATGTTTCCACATAAGAAAATCCATTTAGATACACATTAGGCCAAAGACCCCAATTTCATTAGCACTTGTTCCAAACCTCCTCATCTAATATGATCTGTTTTGGAGTTTTGGAACAAAATTATTTAACAATGTGTACAGAATTATTCAGCAGTGTGCCCTGTGCAGAGAGCAGGAAGTAATGTCAGCAATGATGCTTGTAATCTGAACAATCATCATTTTGCCTAATCGTTTCCATGAGTTTTAGGTAAATGAATAACCTTTTTTTAAATTTTTTTTTTTTTTTTATGTGATTTGGTACCAGAAGAAGACTCTCGATGGCCCAAACCTTCACTTTGGGACCAACCAAAAGCTAAAGATTTTACTACAAAGTCTAAAGAATACACATATCACTTGAGGGAATTACATCTCTTTTCTGATTTTGTAAAAAAAAAAAAAAAAAAAAAAAAAAAAAAAAAACCCCAAAAAACCTTATGGACATCCCTGCTGTTTGTTTCTTGCTTGTAATTTATTTGTTTTCTAATTATTTATGTGCAGTTTTATGAAAAGAAGCTGTTGAAAGAGATACTCACTTGAGCCAATCACAGGAATGGACATGCCCTTTTCCTCGCTGGCAGCAGGAGCGTCTGTGGTGAGGGTGTCCTCAAACACGGGCGGCTTGGGAGGTGTGATACTACACAGACACATTGAAAAACAAGCAGGACAACACATACAGCACATCAGAAACACATCAGTGAAAGCAGCACTTTCAACTACTAAATGTGATGGGGAAAAAAAACCCCACACATATACATAACTGATGAAACTCACTTGTGGCGGTTGAGGGCCAGTTTAATGGAATTTTTCACAACACGACAGCTGTTACTGGCAGGGAGAGGGGAGGAGGCATCTGGCAGCTCCATGCTGGGAAGTCTCTGAGGGAGGAAGAACAGCAGCAGCGTTAGAAATCACCTCAAGTCTTTTAAAGTCTTTTAATAAGTGATTTAACAAGTGGGTAAAAATAAAGAACTTGCTTGTGTTCTTGAGGTATCGATGGTTGGAATGGGCTTTGCCTTTGACTCAGCAAGAGAAGTCTAACGAAGAGAAAATGCGATTTTTTTTATTGCTTTACATTACTGAGAAAATCCTTTATTATTAACAGTTAACAGAGGCGGACATAGCAGCAGTAACACCTACAATGCTGGATGCTTCTCCGTGTGTTTGGGGGTCAGACGAGGGTGGATATGGTTCTTTGAATGTAGCGTCATCATTTGACACCACCTGCAGCAGCAAAACACAACAGTGTCAGTATCTGGTCCATTCTTTTAAATATGTAAATAAGTTGTCCAAAATGCTTACGTCTGTGTTTTTTGGCCTCTTGGCCGGATCCTCTTGTGTGGGCGAGTGTGGTCTCTTGGAAGGAGCTCCGTTGACTGAGTCCTCCAGGCCGTTGGGCTCCTCTTTGGGGCTGCTGGTGGCGGTAGGCTTCGCGGTGCCGGTGATGGAGCTGCTGGCTGGCGGGGAAGCAGGCTTTGCTTTAAGAGGAGGTTCTTCAGGATGAGGAGGTGATGGAGTTGGGAAATCAAAACAGGACATGTTAGAGACCAACTTAACAAGTGCACGGTAATACTTTATGCATTTAAAGTAATTAAAGTATTGCAGTTTAAATCAACATTTCTGTTAGGAAGGAAAGTAAAACATGCAATATACACAGTCCCTGTGTGATTTTATTTTAACTCACTTGAACCAATGACAGGGATGGACATGCCCTGGTCTTTAGTAGCAGCAGCAGCAGCCGCAGCACCACCAGCAACAGGAGCAGGAAGAGGAGCAGCAAGAGCAGGAAGAGGAGCAGCAACAGCAGCAGGAGCAGCAGGAGCAGCTGAAACAGGTGCTGGAGAACCCTCCACAAAAAGCTGCTTAGGAGGACTGACGCTGCAAAATAAAGAGCAGAAAACATCACAACAATTTGAAGACACAACTGTATTTATGAGGTAAAGGGGATAAGAAAGAATTTTAAAAAAGGACCACAACACTAACAGTAAAAATTACACACAAGTAGTGCATCATACCTGTCGTCTGTGTCAGATGCAGGCTTGGAGAGTTTGCTGGGCGGGGAGTTAAAGGGAGTCCCTGAGTCTGTGTCTCTGGAGCTGTCCAGGTGACTGCTGTCGAGGGAGAGCCGCTTAGAGCTCCCACCATTAGAACTACGGTTCAACTCTGCTATGCTCTGCGGGAGGGAGAGGACAGACTTGTTAAAGTAGGAGAACAAACCTAAAAACAAGATACAAGCATCACAGAACAACATCTTACTCTCTTTTTCTTCTGCAGCACTTCAGGAGGCAGGTACTGATGGAGTTGCTTCTTCTTCACATGTGTTGCTTCAATCTTCATCCCTTCCTTCAGCATGTTGATGTTGTTGGCTTGTCTGTACACTGATGTGCACAATGTCATGTTAACATTGAAAGACAACCTCTACAAGTGTATATAAATGTTTGTTAGATCAATAAAATCATACAAATAAGCTCTGGTCATTTCTGCTAGTTTGCTAGTTTTGGATTTTAACCTAAACCTGCCTGTACAGAATTTTGCCATGAATGAAAAAAAAAAGAAAAAAAAAAAGTGTATCTGTAGTATGTTTGTGTCCTATTTACATTAAATGTAACTACATAACTACAGCAGCAGAAGCACACAACCTACACACCACTATAAATCACATTAAATGTTTGATTGTTAAAGTGGCAAAAACTATAGTTTAAAACAAAACAACTATTTTTAATATACATTAAAAAAAAAAGAAGCAAAAAACAAAAACAAAAAAACGTTTCCCCCACTTTACTTTGCCGTCAGCCAGCCCATTTTCAGTGGAGCACTAAACTCATTGCATGCGCTTTTGAAAGCCACCAGATTTGTTTGACTCATACAGAAACTTTACGTTTCAGAGCTGTATGTTACACAGCCGCCCTGAATGATTCATCACACTGTGTGACGCTGGTATGAATCTGAGTAGTAGGACTCAAAAGCCTAGTGTAAAAAAAAAAAAATCTACTTGTATATTCTGGAAATAAAACGATTGTTTTTTTTGGTCAAAGCGTGGATAGAGCGGAGAGAGTGTGTGTATGTTCTGCTGAGAAGGACTGTCGTACGATATGGTGCGGCACAAAAAACATATTTTTTGCCTTAGCTTCGGTACCATTACCCTCTTCAGCTTTTGCAAACTGCGGACATAGTGAAGACTATAAAGACTAGTGATTCAGACCTACCAGTGTCTGTGAAAGACTGGATGTCATATGTCAAGTCTATGTTCACGCTCTCTGCATTCTCCACCTTCTTAAAGATGATCCCAATAAACCACATTGACACAAAATCGTTCCTGTTGGACAAACACAAAAAGAGAACGCTCCCTTTATAATATGCGTTTGTTTCGATGTTCTGGTTGAGCTTCTGTGGATGAAGCTGGACTCACTCGTTACGGTTCTCTTTGGACCCCGGGAATGACTGGGGGTTTACATGAGCCAGGGTGATGTACTCGTTCCTCTCCAGGTTTCCCACCAGAACACGGATCTTTGACTCCACCAGGCCGATCCTAGGGAAAAAAAAAACCCCAAAACATTCGGATGTAGTCAGGGAGGGTACACCACAAGGTTGTGCTGACAGGCAATGGTGTCATCGATCGATTATGGTCACAGTTAAAGGTGATAAATCACCAATCGAGGTGATTTTTAAATCTACTTATCTGATGCATGAGATCCACATTAAATTCAACCTACAAAGCCACAGATTCCCATCACTTCTTCACAGGTAACTTACACTTGGAACACAGCACGCACACATCTACACTCTGACACCTGCGTGCTCTGCAGTTGGTGTGTATGTGGCGCGGCGTCACTGATTCATCATAATCGTCATCAAATAAGAGAAAACAGGATACATGTGACTGTCCAGCCTTGATTTTACTTTCCGTGTCCATGAATCTGTTTTGGTCTGAACGACATAAATATGTTGTACAATGCACCCCATGACAGTGGACCCGGTATAAAAGTAATGACTGTTATACTACTAATGACAAAAGTTTGTATGTCAACATAAAAACTTGTGTGTTATAAATGTGTCTCTTGCTGTAGCTGTTATGCTTTTTTCCTTTTGGGTGCATGTACGAGACGCATTGTACGATATGAAGGGTGGACAGCAGGATAATCATAACGGTAGGCTTCTCAGGCACCCATTGTCAATGCAACGGGGAATAGGACGACTGAACTATGAAGTAAATCGCCCAATTACAGTGCACTTGGTACAGTTTTCCAAGTGATGTGCAGGAAAAACTGTATAAGAAGGCTGGACATAGTCACTGTAACATCACCCATTAAGTAAAGGCCTGTTTTTGAAGCCTCAAGCTGAGTGTTTTGGCTCTTGCCGCAAATCTCAGAGAGAAACCTAAGGAAACCGCATGGGACTCACGATCACAAGGTAGGCCTGCTAAATCCTTGTTTTGGACTTAATCAGACAAAAATGATCATTATACTGTCTTCAATAAGACCTGACACTAGCTCCTGAGACTAAACTCATTAGGAAAGAGTTTACTGAGGTTCTAGATGAAGGCCTATACTTCTAAACAATTTCACTTTTTGTTTTAAAAAGAACAAAAGTCACACACTTCTGCAAAAGTTTATATTATCAGACACTGAAGCTACATTCAACTTTTTCATACACACTTTACATAGATGATCCTGTACCATGACTGTAAATACAGATAAAATTCAAACACACACGAGAAGTGAAACTAAACTGGCAGGCTAAAAATGTACCAATTTACTTCAAAGACAATGATGGCTGATGGTGATTTACAGATTTAGAGCTCCTGAGCTACTAGAAATACTGATGTTTAACACTCACCATTCCAAGTGGTTTTCTTCTGTGGATGCACTGGCAGTGAGAACAATGTAATGTCTGCCACAAAAAAAAAAGAAAAAAAGAAATAAAGTTAGACAAGTTATGTTCAGGGTGTACCCTGCCTCTCGCCCCGAGACAGCTGGGATAGGCTCCACCCCCTCGCAACCCGAAAAAGGATAAGCAGAAGAGAATGGATGGATGGATGGAAGTTATGTAAATAAACCCTGAGGTCCTGAAAGACCTCAGGCTTTCACAGAGACTGGTGTCGGTCTGCTGATGCACTACTGTGCATGATCTTAATGATCTTGTACCAATCCTCAGTATAAATACCACCCCGAGGAGCAAAATCCACAGTTTTTGGGCATCGACAGTCCCACCACTGCTCAGGGGACCATTGTAGCTCCAGTAATGGAGCAGCACCAACAGAAAGCTAGCAGAAACTGCATGTGGGAGGAACATTCATAAACAAAGCGAATCAACCAAACTGACCACAGAATGAGTCAAATTTGCCCACACCATAGAAACAATAAGTTGCTAAGGGGGGCTAAAGCAAGTTGCACCAGTTAGTTTCAACTGCATAAATCATATGTTTTTTTTTTTAAATGTACTTGGCAAATTCAAATTCAAATGTAGAACAAGCAAAAAGCAAAGGGCAGGGTAGGGGTGTCCCACACAGGTACATTTAAATTACTATCCTCAGGCTTTTTCAAAAGCACAGACAGAGCACTCACTTGTATTTTTGGAAAAAGTTGGGTGGCTCAAACAGTTTGGACCACTCTGCTTTGCCCTGAAGAATCTCATCTGTGACGCTGAGACCTGTTCATGACAGAACGAAGACGGATTTGATGATTCAGCCCTCGTGTACACCCAGTGTAAATTGGAAAACATTGATGAAGTGACTTCACAGTGCTACGGCGCTGATTCACTCTTTACCGTATTTGAACTCCTCGCTCATGATGGTACGTGTAGATGTGGAGACGTTGTATGTGGAGTTCTGCTGGGGATAGGCAGGTGTGATGATGGGCATCAGGTGGTATCTGTCAGCTGGGTTCACCTACAATTTAAAAAGGTCAATTAATTAAGGAAAGACGCAGCACAGGGAACTCGTGTTGGGTTCACTGCAGATCAGGGAGCTGTTGCGTCAGTGCACTCCACCCACCGAGCTGAATGAGAAGATCAATTTCACCACAACCCACACCCACACAAGCAACATAAAGCTAAAGGTACACACATCCCACCCACCCACACAGTACATCCCAATTCACTCTGCTTGCCTTAAATTTCCCTCATTTGCATTTTTTCCCCAATGTGAGGATGGAGGAATTAAAAAAACTATTTCCAAAAAAAACAAAAAAAAAAGTGTCTATGAGCTATAACTAATCTTTAACATCATCTCCTAAATGAGAGCTATTCATGTTTGCCAGCATTACAAAACACTTGAAATATTATGTGCACAATGAGCCTTAACACCAGCTGCATGATAAGCATCACCAAATCTGGATTTAGCCTGTCACAGAAGTGGGACACATTCTTAAGTAGCCTGCATATGATTGGTTTTACACTGGATACTTGCTTTTCTGTATTTAAAAGAGGGGAAGACCTATGGCCGAATGCCAACTTACCACCAGGAAATAAACAGTTTCTGCTTTTAACAGTCCACACTGGCATGAATAAAATCTAAACGGTACTTTTAGCCTACAGCTCAGCAGTCGCCAAGTGACCGAACGGAAAGGACACCAATATGCAATTAAAAAGTGTTTATTGCTGAAGGGACACAATAAACATGACACAGTAGTTACAAAGAGCTTGAGTGTTTTCAATTAAGGCAAAAAGCATTTAGTTTGAAAAGAGATTTATAAGCAAAGTTATAAAAACAAACATATGAAAGAGCTGGAAAAGGAAAAGACTGAAAGAGACAGCTGCTCCTGCTCTGACTGTAAGAGAACAGGCTCAATAACCCTTTCTCAAATCTGCAGCACCCCCTGGTGTAAGGACGCAATCACCTACAGTCATTTTACATTCAAAAACAAAAAAATGTTCACATCAAAAAATGCAAAATTAGGAAGCCACATTCATTTAAAAGCCACCAAACCACCAAATACTGTTCATCAAAAACCACCCCAAATAATTTACTATCACAGGAACAACAAATGTTCAGATGAAATGATTTTTTTCAAATCCCGAGAAAGTTTGATTAAATGTTCTTTATTTTTACACAGATCCAAGTCATTTATTAATAGCTTCAATGTTTTCTTCAGTTTAAGTAATTCCCCATGGCTCTGTGAGGTGGACAAGCTAGAACAGAGTTACATTTGTAAAAAAAAAAGAGTATCAATATGTCCTAAAATATTCTGTACACACACTATTGCCCCACTCAGCCCTACCACTTAGGGTACGGTTGCCATATGTATACTAGCCCTAGAAAGAGTACGGAGGGCTCAGTCTCCAAAATTAATGAGACGCCCAGAAAAAAGGGTTTCTGCTCTATTCAGTTTCTAATGCATTTTCTATTGTAGGGGTGTGTTATCTGATAAGACGTCCATGTGGGAAGTCTTCCTTCCTCCAAACTGCTCTGGGAGGCCTCCTCCGAGCAGAGTTAAGAGCACTGGAGCTCATGAGTGGGACCCAATCAATGTCGTGGTCACGTGAGGACATAGGGATGAGGAGACATGAAATAAGAGATGTGAAATGTACCTACACACTAGCTGTCGAGCCAAATTTAAAAAACACACCAACAAACTTATCACATCTCCATCCAGATAGCTTTACCAGTATCTACACAGCAATACATGTGCAAAACAGAGGGCATAAAAATACCATAAGAAGGTAAAACACTGGTGTAATACTCACTCTCGGGTCCCACACAGGCAAATTTAAATTACTATCCTCAGGTTGTTTCAAAAGCACAGGATTCGGCCACTCCCTGCAGGGGGAAGGTAATGAATGTAGTAAATAAATATATTTGGGCTGTGAGACGCTGCCAGAAAGCGGAAGACGATAAGTTGTAGAATCTCACCATTTAGAGAAAACCAAGAAGAACTTATGGACAAGTGTGGCAGCTACAGCGTTGGGGTAGAGCTGGCAGGTCCTGGCTACCAACATGGCCCATGACACTCCACCCAGAAAGCCCAGCATGTTGGAGTAGATTCCTCGACCTGCAGCCACAGGAAATGTTACAGGTTATTCAGAAGAGCATCACTAACCACTCTGTTGAGTTGTACACTGACATATGAGAAAAACAGGAGGAGCACTTTTGTGATAGTAAACACGAATGTTTACATGGAGGCTTTGCAGACATGTGACCGCTTACCACGTGACATTAACTTATCGGCCATTTTGGACATGTAATAATCCTGAAACATAGTGATAAACCTACTAAACATTATGTAGATGAGACACACTATAGCAGCTATGAGTAAACAAACAAGTGTATATACTCGCTCAGAGGAAATGAAACACTTTCATGACAAGCATCTTGCTCGTTATGAGGAGAAACTTGGCAGGGAAGAGCTGAAGATGGATGTTAACTTCTCCCCTTTTAGTGTGTTTACTAATGCTGTGACGTGTAACCCTGGTATTCTCCCCAACATCACGCCACATGATTTATATCGAACATTATATTGAACGAGATATAAAGGCCTACAAAAGTTTGAATGCTTATCAGTATTTTGTGTCACAACAGGTAACAAACCCTAGTTACTGGACTGTAGTTACTGGACTGTAGTCACTGATTACTGTTTATCTGATGCCTGTATCCAATTTCTATTTAAACTACATATGCGTGATCAGACATGATTGCTAATGCTTATTATGTCCAATTTGGCAGACAGCTCTTGAGCGACGTGTGCATGATGCCACATGTAAAAACCTCTATACAGGAGACACAACGCAAGCAGGGCTCTAGAGTGCGACCAAATTTTTCAATGGTGCGACCAAAAAAAAAACAAAAAAAAAAGTCTCTGCAACTCTGAAAGTCTCCATGTGGTTAACAACAGACACACATTATGCCCCTATTGTGGTCTAAACCAATCAGAGATAGTCAGGGGCGGGACCTCTCTGATTGGCCGTGGTCCAGATATTCCTGTGGTCCTTCGTGTGTACATTTGAAAGTGCAGGTGGATAGAGAGAGGTGAGTAGCTTGAATAAAGCGATATCGATTCATTAAAGCCTGAATCATCTTTTAAATACAAATGTATTTTGCCAGAAATGCCAGAATTTCAGGTTAAAGCTCACAAAACTATTTCAACAACCACCAAACAGTAAATGAGAGCAGGTACACGGATTCCACACAAAGACGTAAACACAGAGCGGA
>VUQG01036145.1:0-12236 GCA_015106755.1 Etia nguti
CACTGACACCGGTGAACATCCAGGGAGTGGACATTGAGATAGTGGACTCGTATAGGTACCTGGGTGTTCACCTGAATAATAAACTGGACTGGAGCCACAACACTGATGCTCTTTACAGGAAGGGTCAGAGCAGACTCTACCTGCTGAGACGGCTGAGGTCTTTTGGAGTCCAGGGAGCGCTTCTAAAGACCTTCTATGACTCTGTGGTGGCATCTGTCATTTTTTACAGTGTTGTATGTTGGAGCAGCAGTTTATCGACAGCTGAGAGGAAGAGGTTGGATAAACTCATCAGGAAGGCCAGCTCTGTTCTGGGATGCACCCTGGACCCAGTGCAGGTGGTGGGAGACAGAAGGACTCTGGCCAAAATAACATCTCTGATGGACAGAGTCTCCCACCCCATGCATGTAAATGTTGCTGAACTACAGAGCTCCTTCAGTGACAGACTGCTGCATCCTCGATGCATGAAGGAGCGTTTCCGCAGGTCCTTCCTCCCTGCAGCTGTCAGACTGTACAATCAGAACTGCTCCCAACAAACATAGAGGTTTACATCAGCGCTGTAACTTGCACTATTTTATCAACCGATTCACACTACAACCTGGGTTTTCCCTCTTATCTGTATTTCAGTTTATTTAATTTAATAACTGTACAGTACTCTGTTTCTGGTAACCATTTTCCTTTATGTAAATATGTAAAAAATTGTGTATGTTTCTGTTCTGTGTTTTGTGTACTGTTTGTATATGTGTCTTTCTTGCTGCTGTTACACCCAAATTTCCCCTTGTGGGACAATTAAAGGATTATTCTATTCTATTCTATTCTATTCTATTCTATTCTATTCTTTTCTTAGGTATTGCAGATTGAAAGCAAGGTGAAACCCTTCCAAGTAAAAAAAGTTCTTTAAACACCTGACTATGAGTACCTTTTTGTGTAAAAAATATGAATATTATTTTACATTGTTAATTTCCCAAGCACATACACCACAAAACCAGAGAATTGGCACCCTTAACTATACCCTTATTGGTACATTGTGCAGATAGAGCAGAACTCAGGGGTCACACCAGAAAGCATTTCAATGAAAATCATGTTTGTTATGAAATACTTGACGACACCGTGGCTAAGGAGGTAGAGAAGGTCATCTGCTAATTGGAAGGTTGGTGGGTTGATCCCTGGCTGCTCCTGTTTGCATGCCAAACAGGAGCACCTTGGGCAAAATACTGACCCCAAGGTGCTCTCCAACGCATCCATCGGAGTGTGAATGTTAGATAGAAAAAGCACTTAAGCATAGTAAAAGATGTTGTGTGAATGGGCAAATGAGGCATGTTGTATAAAGGACTTTGAGAACTCTAGAAGAGTAGAGGTGCTACATAAGAAACACTACAAATGCCTATAGGAATATGTATTAATTTGATATTGGTGCCAAGCTAACTGCCAACTAGCAAAATGAGGAAAATAGCATGGAAACTGATGCTAGTTTATTTAAATGACACCAATGCTAAATATCCTTTATGATCACTGAGATACAACTAAAATGACATGAAATCTTTACGTTTTTAAAACCTGGTGGGCAGGCCTTTTTAAGTTTTGAAAGCTGTTTCTGATTTTGCTGATTATGTATACCAATCTATTTGCTACAAAGTTATCAATATTACAGTTATCTGAGTAATAGTGTGCAATATTTTAAGTAGTCCATGGCATTAAATGAAGCTTGGCAAACTGAGAATAATATATTGGCTTTCAGAATTAAAACTACCTTCAGCAGCATTTACAAGGAATGAATTTCACAGTTCCAAAGAGCTTTCTTTTTTTAAATCTCAAGATTAACACCAAGATGGCTGCTGTAAAATAATAATGATATAAAAAAATTTCTTGTCCATAATTACTTTTGCAAAGTTATTAATTCAATTTTTTTCTGTCCTTGTTTCACAAAGAGGAGGAAGATCAAGCTAGCAACAACTGTAGGATCACAATTGTTGCATTTAATGACATTTAGGCTTTTGAAAGTTAAATACATCAGAATCCCTCTTGAAGAATCCCCACTTTCAGCAGCCACCTTGAATAGACCAGGCAACCTCTACTATGCTTTGCCATCAGTTAGATATGAAAGTTTGTTTCCACCACTGAAAAAAGTATTAATGAATAAAAAATATTGCCAACTTCCTGACTGGCAAAGCTAAGTTGAAATTTTGAGTTATGTCAGAATTGTGACTTTTTCTCAGAAGTTAATACGTTGAAAATACCTGAACTTGAAATTTTGAGATGACAAATTTGACTTTAAGACCATCATTTTTATTCATAGATGGCATCATTCATTTGTTTTTTTGTTTTTGTTTGTCTGAATGTGTTTTTTTGTTTGTTTGTTTGTTTTTCTGTAGTGGAAATAAGCTTCCATAGTTTCATCTGGGTGAGAAATCACCAACTCTTCTGTGATGTCACACCAACCTTGTAGCTGTTTCTTTTTTCTGCATGCAGCCCTAAAGCTGGAAATGAAAACAATCCTTTTATGAAAAGACACATAATTAGCTCAAGTTTAGACTTTTCAACAAGACTAAACTTTGCAGAGAAAGTAGATTTGGTAAGGCAAATTTCACACATTCATACAGTGGTTTAGACTCTATACTTTAAGCACTTTACCTCACATGCATGTCCAATTAAGAACCACATGTTAATCTAACAACCATTTCTTTGGACTGTGGGAAGGATCTGAAAAATCTGGAGAAAACCTAAACAGGCCCAGGGTGTATCAGGGAGAACATAGAAAACTCCACAACTATCCACTCCTCTATAAAGGAATTCCTTTAAATTCCCATGCAACTTGCATGGTTGCATGTGATAACCATTTCTTTTTTCATTTGTAAAGGCCCTGATCATTAGTTAAAGTTTTAGCACAGGTCTACGAGGGAGTAGTGTCATACTAAGGCACAGTATGAGGCAAAAGTGCCTTATGACTTCCAGACTGTCTGTCACCAAAATTATGCAACAACTATAATGTCATGAATCTTTGTGGAGAGGTATCGCATCAGGAAAGTAAGGGTTAAATCTGGACCTGAGTTAACCCTGGATTTGTCCTGTGCGTTTACATAAAAGGGGTGGTGTTGACAGCATCTGACCAATCAAAAAGGAGTGTTTCACAAATTACATGACTTTTCTGCTAGAGATAATGATCCCTATCACACCTACAACAGAAACTTTATCAAATGGTTATTTAAAATCTTTAAAGAACATACAAAATATAATAGTAAACTACAACATTGTTGTAAAAAGGACAAGACACAATTGTTACATGCACATTAGAGCTTTGAAATTTTAAACTGGATCAATTTAAACATTAAAGCTTACTGTGCCACACCATAATAAAATAGATGTGGAAATCACTTAAGCCACAGATCAAAGTGAGATAAATTTGACTGTGTGACGCTAGCCATGGTAACCACACCTTCCCTAGCTATTTCAGTAACTGCCAGTGCTCAGAGGAGGTGTGCAAGGTTTGGAGAGGAGAGCAGTGGGATTGAGCTCGCTGGAAAGGGTACAGCCACACAAGTGCATATGTGTGGGAGAACACAATAAACATGAGTTTGCCAGGTTAAATTGATCCTGCACAAACAGATCCCTTTGTGCAGGATCAATTTAATCAATTTAATAACAGTAAACAATAAGAAAGTGCTCTGCATATTGAGCCCAGTATACCTGGTATGACAGTGGAGGTCAAAGGCTGCACTGTGTAACCCTGGATAGGATACTGCAGAGGAGAGTTAGGCAAGGCATACAGCAGTCTGGACAGTACTGAGGTTGTCCTGTTGAAGCGTCAGCAGAGGAAAATAAATATTACCTTCTTGACTACTCCCATAAAATAAACTTGCTCAATTTCTGTCATTTATATTTGATACACACACACACACACACACACACACACACACACACACAGAGAGAGAGAGAGAGTTTGCAATTAATGGTCATAAACCTCAAGTTTTATACTGCTGTTCTGTTCCTGATATGCTGATGTTTTGGAAAATTAAATTTTCCAGCATTCCATCCATGGAGCTGGTACCTGTTTTTGTTCTGCTGAAACTCCCTAGCTCGTCGCTGCTTCAGCTCCTGACTTTGCTCCTTAGGGAGGTGATCTTTTAGGATCTTTGAGCCTTGAGGACAGGTGCAGGGACCAGGTAGAGGAAGGTGTCTGGTCGCAGATGACCTGGAAACATGGCTGTAGGATAAAGATACTGAAGAATGGCTGTTATATAGAAGTCCTGAATGGTTACCACTCCATTCAATAATACATTATAATTTTAAACAGTTTTTGATTAGTTTGATGTTAAGTTTCTAAATACCCAACATAGGGAAGTTCAACTTGATCTCTTCTCTAACTACAGATCATAATGTCATCTGCAAACAACACAATCCATGGAGACTCCTGGCAGGCTTCATCTATCAGCCTATCCATCACCATTGCAAACAAGAAGGGGCTCAGAGCTCATCCCTGATATATTCCTATCCCCACTTTGAACCCTTCAGTCACTCCAATTGTACACCTCACCAGTGTCCCTCTGTCTTCATACACATCCTTCTCTGTCCTCATACAATACAACAGTTTCTCTCTCAGCATCCTATCATGTTTTCTTTAACGTCACAAAGACACAGTGAAACTCTTTGACATTTTGAGCTCCTATATAATTCTCCATCGACATGCTCAGAACAATAGAAGCTTTTAAAATATCCCTCAAGTATCATCTGCTGTTGTCCACTGTAGGCAAAGATGGACTATGCAAAGACTTTTTGAGGCACTTGACATGGTTTGCAAATATATTTGAATGGACATTCAAGATAAAGCAGGTTCAATAAAAATTCATTTCATAGTATTAATATTGACTACCTGTGCCTGTTTATCATTGCTTTCAATATTGTTGAAGCCACCAATATGACTATGAAAAGGAGTGCTTGTAGATGTTTCTTTGATCATTATAAACAATTTTATGGAAATACTGTTAAAAAAACTATCAAATGTTACATAAAATAGATGAGAAGCAGGCTGAATTCATACGCACACACAGAGACACACACAGAGTTGGCTATACCTTTGTTCTGGTGTAGTGGGAATGATGTTGGGTAGCTCTCCAAGATATTTACTAAAATTTATAAAATAGAACGCCATCGGGATGATCAGGCAAACAGCAGAAAGCAGGTGAAACCTTAAGCTGTTGAACAACATCTGTGGACACAGACATACACAAAAGCACTCATGTTATAGAAAGTTCGCTGTCCAGACATTTAATGATGTATATAATGTAACTGCTTAAACACACTAAAACAGTGGCGATAGCATTGAGTGATGATTTTATGAATAATCCTAAACTATGAGGTATGGAAGGATGTGCCAGAAGTTACATTTGTGGATGAGGTGCCAGAGTGCCAACCATGTTCACTTTTTTATAAAGCAGTTTTGTATTATGATCACAATTACTGTATCCATTCAGATCAAGTGCTAATAATATTTCATTTTTATGTTGCATCCCATTTTTTCTGTGACTTTAAGTCAAATTGATATTTTTCCTTTCCTATAGCCTTTGTATCACAATAGTTGTGTTTTTCTGTAATTATTTGAAATTATAATGTTAATTAGAAAAATATAAATTTAATTAAGAGGTGCATTTCAAAAGCATGCACTACATCACCATAAAAGTCAGTTTTATTCAGTATATTGTTGTGACAGTCCTGAAATAACCACATGAAACTCATATCTGTAAGTGTGGAATCACCTCACGGTACTGCTATTCTTACATGCTCTGGTTACATCCCGTACTGATTGTTGTAATTCTATTCTCTCTGGCTTACCACACAAACATGTCAATAGATCTCAGCTGTCTAAAATAGAGCTGCTCGTGTCATTACAAGATTACATGTTACTCCTCCCCTTAAACAGCTTCACTGGCTTCCTTTAAAATATTACATTACTTTTAAGATTCTGCTTCTTACTTTTCAGTCTCATCTGAAAAGTAAGACGAGACTTACTCATCTTTGTTGTAGTAACTTCCCAGAGTAATGAAAGGATCCCAGAGTCCTTTCATTACTCTGGGATCCTCTGTTACTTTCATTACAGTATTTGCTTTTGCCTAACTACCACGGGCTTTAGAGATTTAGTTAAGTGGCTCCTCATTTTTGGAACTCTCTCCCATGCCACACTCCCAACATTGATTCTGTCCCTATCTTTAAAGCCAGCCGTAAAACACATCTTTTTAAGCTTGCCTATTCTGCTTGATTAAAATTTTATAATGTATTGACTTTAATTCTATGTCTTCAGCTGTTATTTTATGCATACTTGTGATTTTGTTATTAATATACTTGTAAGTTTTGCTTGAATTTTTTGAAAAGCGGCTATAACGAAAATGCATTATTATTATTATCTTTATATTGGACCCAAAGCAGATTCCTTGAGTGCAGTTAGTAAGATTTCTTTTAGTGCAGAATTTGATTGGTGCTGAAGGGATTTATAACCCACTTTTATTTAAGGCAAGAAGCTTTAGAACAGATTATATGGTAGACTCTCCACATGAATGCACAAACAGATTCAAGGTTTGTAGAGCCAGGATGGAGTTAAGTTAGTCAGCAATCTCAAAGGAAAAAAAGAAAAAAAGAAGGCCCAGTTAAGCCCATAAATGATGTGGACAATATATTATTCTTGTAATTGGCCTTTTGGTATTGCTGAACTAGAGAGATGTTGTTTTCTTTTTTGCCAAATTTAATTTCAACACTTAAAATTGACTTTGGGTTTGTGATCAGCTTAGTGTAACAAGGAATAACAAGGTGTGGTGGGGCGTGGTCTGCGGTGCCGTGCGGACGCACCTGCACGGCATCCGCAATCACGCCCGCTGTGTTAAAAACACGGGGAAGCAGGGGTTGGAGAGAGTTGTAGGTGGTGTGGAATGTGGTGTGATGTGCAATAAAGATGGCTCTGAACAACAATCTCTGGGCCCGCTGTGTCTCAATCACACCACAGTGGTGCCGAAACCCAGGAAGCGGCAGGGCGGGTCCTTAGCGGAGCCAGGGAAGGGAGGAGCTGGCCCAGATGGTGGCTGAAATGGTGGCCACCCAGCGGGAGCAGGCGGCGGAGGTGCGCCGCCGGCGGGAAGAGCTGCAGGACCAGACTGAGCGCCACCTGGGGTGAATCGCAGAGCTGGCGATGCTGCTCCAGGCATGGGCAACACCGCCGCCGCCACCCCCACCGGGGTACCCTGACAGTGGGGAAGCGGTGGAGGAGCTGAGGGAGGCACCTTGGCAGCCGGAGGTGGTGGACGAGGCACGCGGGGGTCCTCGCTTGCCGCAGGAGGGGGAACAGGCGAGTGAAGGGCTGCTCCTGCTGGGAGCGGTGGAGGAGCCGCTCCAACCGGAGGCGGTGGATGAGGCCCGCAAGGGTCTGCGCCGGACGGAGGAAGAGGGAAGAGGAGGACGAGGTGCAAGAGGGTCCGTGCCCGCTGGAGGTGGAGGAACCATGCAGGGAGACGGAGGTCCCCATGCCAGGGGAGCCTGCTCAACCTGGGCCTGAGGTCGAGGCGCGAACTGCTCTGGAGCGATGGTGAGCAGGGGCTCACGACCGTGCCTGCAGGGTGGCCAGCCTCTGGACCCGCATCGCCGCCACCGCTGGAGGCATGGGCCGCAGCGCTAACAGCTGATCCCTAACGTAAACAAAGGAGCCATGCGCCGGGTCTCCAAATACAGGTGAAAAAAGTGGAGACAAAAGAAGAGAAAAGTAAACAGAACTAGCACGAAGCGGTAATGCATGATGGCAGAATCTAATTGCTAAGACGTAAGTTAAAGGTTAAGAGAAGTAAAGAGGAAAAAAATAAGAAAGAAGCTCAGAAATGAGCAGAGCTGTCGTAACAGACACAGTTAAGGTTTCAGAAAAAGCATTCTGTTTGTTTGCTTGATCGTTCTTTAAACATATCAAAATGCATAGTGGGATTTAATACAAGTGAATACTGTGACAAGCACTGGTACCGAATAGGCAATCACTTAGCAGCAAGGTGAATCTGTGATGAATTAGTGTGGTCTGCACTTCCTCTTCTTTGATTGGGTGAAATGAGTTGAAAGTAATTGGATGAGGGAACCATGGGGAGTAACCTGCATAATTTCCCACCGTGTCTCAATCACACCACACAAGGGAACAGACGTCTGAAAATGGAGGACTATGAAAAGAATGACTGTAATTCCTAAACAGGAAGTGAAGCTTTTGTTGATGAATTGAAGGTGAAAGTCTGATTTCAAATCCAATATGGTACTGGGCAGAGGCAAAATTGCCAAAATTGCCATTGTCTGTAGAAATCAAGTTTTATTGTCTGTGGTTTTTGATTTTTTTCAGTTTTGGATTCTTGTTTTGATGGTTTTACTTTATGGTTATTCAATTGATTTAATTCTGCAAAAATTTGAATAAAAGCCAAAGCAGAGAAAATTGTCATTCAGTTCCTCTTCTTGATTTCTTTGTTGTAGCTTTAACTCTATGTTCTCTGTCTCAGCCTCTGTCTCATCTTTCAGGTAATGTCTGTCCCTCTATTACTCATGTCTACTGTGGGTCTTATGTCTGTGTTTAGCGTTATGTCTTTTGTTGACATTGAAAGCTCTATGCAGACTCAAAGTTTGTTAAAGTAAACCTGCCAGCGAGCAGGTTAGGTTCACAGAGCCTGTTACCCCAGTAACCAACTCAAAGTTGAAACTCTTTTTCTAGAACAGAAAACCTGAGTTTCCTCTAATGTAGGATTTGCAATCCCCCAAGCCCCCCGAGCAGAGGTTTCTCCGCCTTCTGGGCAGAACTGGCCTTTCACACCTGACCACCTGCTTCTTGTCAGGCTTAGTAATGGCCTGCATTTAAGGACCAGCTTGAGCACCCATTGTCTGCTTTCTATGTGTGATAATCACGCTTACTTGTATCTCCTATGAACTCATTCTTTCCCTGTAGTAACTTATTTGACTTTGCATTCAGTGTCAGACTCCCTTGACTGAAGTATGGACTACTTACC
Source organism: Etia nguti (assembly GCA_015106755.1). NCBI lineage: Eukaryota > Metazoa > Chordata > Actinopteri > Cichliformes > Cichlidae > Etia > Etia nguti. The sequence continues at coordinate 9,000 of VUQG01036145.1, forward strand.
AGAATAGAATAGAAAAGAATAGAATTCAACTTTATTGTCATTGCACATGTCACAAGTACAAGGCAACGAAATGCAGTTTGCATCCATCCAGAAAGTGCTTTAGCCATAATATAGATATATTACAAAATATATATGTGTGTGTATATATATATATATATATATATGATATATATATCATATATATATATAATCCTCTATTTGTTGCTGATAACCTTCTCCTGCAACCCTTCTTTGGAACACTCACCTCTGCAACTCACCTGCCTGCTCACTTGCTCAATGTCTCTGCTGTTATATCTAAACAAATAAGTGGCCTCTCCCTCAGCTCGCCAAGTAAGTGCATTCATTCTGTCCCACTAGACACACCTTGTGGAAAATCACAAGTCAGACCTCTCAAACTAACAGCTCTTTTCTCTCCCCCAGAATCTCCTTTTCTGTGGTCTTCCCATTTATCACGGTTTCTATTCACTTTGTGCAATAAGGATTTTCAAACTTCTTAATACAATCTCCTCATGCATTTGACTCCATTACTATTGGCCCACACAGCCTGTTTATCTTTCCTGTGCTTCTCTAAATACGGAGATGTTGGTTCCTGTAAATGTATCCTTTGAACAGTGTGGATCGTTTTTCATTTAAAAAGTATGCAAAGATGAACTAACACTTCAGCAGACAGGATTAACTTATAGTTACTTGTAAGAGGAAAATCAATTCATCCAAAAAGGAATACAAAAGCACATCATCACAGAACTGCAACAACTTGAAGGTGCAATAAAGGGTCAACAGTCATTTTTGTATTGTTCTGAAGTTACCATTCATATTCACTAATTAGAACAGACCTTTTTTTTTTCTTCTTTTTTTTGTTTACATGACTTTTACATAACAGTTACAGTGGAAGCATACATTATATTATTGGACTATCTCATGAATGTTAAGTCACTGACAAAATTAAATGAACATAGATGCTACTAAACAGTGTATTAATTAAAAAAAACACTGAAACAAATAAGCATATCAGTGAAAGTAACACTCAGTATGGCAGCTAGTGGAGCCTGTTTTGCAAGACATTTGCAAAAGATAAGAGCAAATCTAAAAATGTTAAATCTCCAGTAATACTAATTTTAAGACAGAGCCTTAGGGGAATGCTGTTGGTATCTGCCTGTGCAGTTCAGTCAAATAATCTTGGTGATAACACAGCCTTTCAGCAGGACAAACTTCCGCATGGTGAAAGATGATAGAGAATAAACAGAGAATACAAAAAGACAAACAAAAAACTAGGAAAGTTTCACAATACTTGTTTAAAATAGCAATTCAGTACATCTGACTTAAAATAATAAGTACGCATTACATTACTTAACCATGAGTGTAAGTAAACTACACTAAAAATCCTGTCAACTTGCATACAATATCAATAACAGAAGAGATTATAACAGGTTCGAGTTAAAGCCAGAAAAACTGGTTTGTGACTGCTTTTGTCTGCAGCATAAGGTATCCTCTTCTTTTTTTAAACAGGGAGTAGAATCAGTGGGAAAGACAAAGAAAGCTCCTCTGCCTGGCACCTCAGAGAAAGCCAAAAATAAGGGTGAAGAACACGTAAACATAAGGATTTTCAAATTCTGTTTATTGTGTGGATGCAAAATTTGTTATATAAAAATCATGTAATACTGAATTCAACAGAATAAATTAAAAAAATTATTGATGAGTCATTGAGAAACAAATATATTCCTCTCCATTGTCCTTCCCCTCCCCATGGAGGGAGTGAGACTGACTTTTCATGGTATGTAACATAATCTCAAAGCCTCCTTTTTGTTGTATTATCTGAAAAATAGCAGTCAATAAATACTATTTCCATTTCTGACTGTATGACCAATACACATAAAACTATTCTTGTTTCATCATGTACTGATTAGGAATGCTTTTCACAAGATCAGAATCAGAACATTAGCAGCTCCTTCTTATCTCACTCACAATATGCACTCATCCATTGCATGGAGGAACAGAAAACATAAAAATCATAGAAAACAACGTGTTTCTGCTTGTCACAACAAGACTTACAAGAGTACCTCATGTTCAGCCACTACCATGAGGTAATGTGAACGTAGACACATACTTTAGCGCCAATTTCTCCCCAGTAAAGTAAAAGTTGGCTTATAATACACAGTTTTCCTGATAAGCAGCAGCGTTTGAGTTTGCATTTAATTCTCCAAGTGCTTTCAACTATGTGCGTAGAAAAGCAAATCCAAATATGTCAAATATCCAGTAATACTTATTTTAATACAGAGCTTTAGGGGAGTGCTGCTGCTACCTGCATGCACACCTCAGTCAAATAGCCTTGGTGATAAACCGTAATCAGCTTTCAACTATGGCAAACTTCCGCCTTGTGAAAGATACAGAATTAATACAGACCTTTCCCACTGGCAGCAGGGTGTGACTTTGTGTTTGATTCTCCAAGCCTGACCACAGGTAATTTCAATCATGTACGGAAAAAAGCAAATTCAAACATGTTCAATGTCCACCAAAACTTGTTTGAAGACAGACAACAAACCCCTTAGGGGAGTGTCATTGCTACCTGCCTGCACACCTCTATCAAATACCCTTGGTGCTAAGGTGTATGTACAGCCTAACAGCACCACAGACTTCCCCCTTGTTGCACTGTAAAAAGAGTTTGTAAAAAATTATGGTCAAAAAACATACACTGTAGAATAGACAGTAAAATCCAAAATAATACATATCAAAATGATATTTACAGAAAGACGAGTAGAGATGCCATCACCCCATCAACCCATACACACAGAAAAAAAAAACAAAAAAAAACTGCTTCCTCAACTATTTCTCAGTTCAAAATAAATAGGATCAGATTAAAACATACCATTTACAGTGGCTTGCAAAAGTATTCGGCCCCCTTGAACATTTCCACATTTTGTCACATTACAGCCACAAACATGAATCAATTTTATTGGAATTCCACGTGAAAGACCAATACAAAGTGGTGTACACGTGAGAAGTGGAACGAAAATCATACATGATTCCAAACATTTTTTACAAATAAATAACTGAAAAGTGGGGTGTGCGTAATTATTCAGCCCCCTGAGTCAATACTTTGTAGAACCACCTTTTGCTGCAATTACAGCTGCCAGTCTTTTAGGGTATGTCTCTACCAGCTTTGCACATCTAGAGACTGAAATCCTTGCCCATTCTTCTTTGCAAAACAGCTCCAGCTCAGTCAGATTAGATGGACAGCGT
>VUQG01036147.1:0-19028 GCA_015106755.1 Etia nguti
CAAGGTCTTAAATAATCAGGCCCCATCTTATCTTAATGACCTTATAGTACCATATCACCCTATTAGAGCACTTCGCTCTCGCACTGCAGGCTTACTTGTTGTTCCTAGAGTATTTAAAAGTAGAATGGGAGGGAGAGCCTTCAGTTTTCAGGCCCCTCTTCTGTGGAACCAGCTTCCAGTTTGGATTCAGGAGACAGACACTATCTCTACTTTTAAGATTAGGCTTCAAACTTTCCTTTTTGCTGAAGCATATAGTTAGGGCTGGACCAGGTGACCCTGAATCCTCCCTTAGTTATGCTGCAATAGGTGTAGGCTGCTGGGGGATTCCCATGATGCACTGAGTGTTTTCTTTTCCTCCCCTCACTCCCAACTGGACACGGCAGATAGCTGCCCCTCCCCAAGCGTGGTTCTTCCTGAGGTTTCTTCCTGTTACAAGAAGCTTTTCCTCATCATTGTCACCAAGTGTTTGTTCATTTTACCTTTATTTATACAAATAGTCCTGAGACTCAATGTCTCTTTACAAGAGAGACCCGTTCCAGACAAGCATAATAAAATAAGAACAATAAAATGGAAACAATAAAATATTGAATATTTTACCAAGTGTCTACACAATCAAACTAAAAACAAGATTCCCAGTGGTGATTTCACAAAACCATTTATACGTCTTTTAAAGTCTACGAACAAAATCAGCTGAGAGAGCTTGAAATCCTTCTGTCATGTAATCCATGAGGACGGGACAGAAAAGGAGAATATTTTCTCTCTGAGGTATGAACAATGAATGCAAAGAAGTCGTGAGACCACAGACTATGACTATTTGTCAGATTACGTGTAATCTGACAAATAGGAGTTGAGTAAACCAGAAATGAATTTATAGACAAAATGCTGTCAATGAACCATCCTGCGTGAGGCTAATGAGGACCAATCAACCAGTGAATATAAAGTACAGTGGTGTGCTAAAGGTTTACAGCCGGTTATAAATCTTAATGCCCCGTGATAAACAAAGTCCAACAATTCATTTCTAAAAAAAACAAAACTCCAGCTTCAGCCTAGCCAGCTTTACCAGGTACTCGATGTTTGTACGAGGCCACAGTTTCAACGTTAATGCCTTGAGAAGATACAAGAGAGGGAAGTTAGGGTTAGGGTTTTTTTTTTTTTTTTTTAATGCATTTCAAAGACAGCCTTAGTGGAAAAAGCTGTGACTGTGTACGATCAAAAGCTAACTGCAAATGTTCGAAAACCATGTAGATACCAGGGTACTAGCACAGAAATAAATAATCATCTGTGTAAAAATGGGCAGGTACATTTAGATTTTATTTCACACCACTGACATAAACAATAAATAATGCAGGTCCCAAGACAGAACCCTGTGGCACTCCATCAGTCACATTTTTTTTAAAAAACTGGAAGAAAGACCATTAAACTGGACACATTGCTTATGGTGAGAAAGGTACTTAGCTTGGTCTGAAAGGCCCATTTCCAATAACCTCTGACATAAAACCCCATGGTCAACAGTTTCGATAGATCAATAAAAAGAGGGGTGCAGTATTTCTTTGCATCCAGGGCCACGTAGATATCATTGAGAACTTTAAGTTCTAAACCTTTAAGTTACAGTACTGGAGAGATAAAATATTATCTTCATTCTGATAGCTTTAAGGTTGATTATTCCCCAGCCATTAAAGAACCTTAGCTAAAATACAGAGTTCGCAGATATATTGCAGATATACATTATTAACCATCAAAGAATCATCACCTTTCAGGAGGCCAGCAAAAAGGCACACTTCCAAATCTCTGGTGAAGTGTTAAGTTGAATGGAAAGATTAAAAATATAAGACGCTGGCTCATCTATAATATTTGGAAGCAGACACAAGAAGAACGGAGACAGATTGTCTGGACTGGTGATTTTTTTAATGTTAATACTCTTCAAAGTTGTCAGAGAGAGAATTTATAGTCCGCCAAAACGTCCCAAGGTCTTTGAGACTGTCAGTGGTTAAGGTCAGAAAGTAATCACATATGGAATTCCTAATGGAGGCAGTAAAGCTATTACGCAGCTGCGAAACTTTAGCCATTGGCATCAGAGTCGGACTTTTTCAAAGCTGCCCAGGGCTGCTTCCTGTCCCGCCCTTTCACTCTGACCTGGCAAAAAGCAGCATGTTTGTCCACAAAGTAGATAATATAATAGTAGCAATATTTACAAGCCAAGTTAACACCGTCCATCAATGTAATACGGACCCAATTAAAATTCATTAAGTCGTGAAGAAAGGCTTGGTCACCGAAAAGCTTTAAATTCCTGTTTGTGATGATGCTCGGAGCATGAAATTTTACTGTTCCTCACAGCACCAACCACGCAGCGATCAATCAAGTCGTTGGTAAAAACAGCTGTGGAGAAATTATGTTGCACATTAATAAAAGATGATTTATCTGGGGAATAAGGTATGTGGGGCTTTAATAATTTGTGTTAGATTGTAAAACAGTAAAATAATCAGACACAGGAGAAACCCGATCCCAATTAAAATGAATGATTTCATTATAATAGCTGAGCCAAAGAGGATAACGTGCCAGGGTAGAAGTCAACAACAGTTAAAGACCTACCTTTATAAAAAACTGCCACACTTCTTCCTTTTTTGAGACCGAATGAGCAATAAATTTTAAATCCATAAATTGCCACATCTCACGTCTCAGAAACAATTATTAATTCGGCACTGGTTGAACGGCCCCACTACCTCTGGTCCTTGCATGTTAACCTTTCCACTCGTCTCTCTCTCTCATTGTGTGAATGAGAAAGAGACGAGTGGCCCGTTATCCTCTTCGGTTCAGCTATTTTCCTTCTACTGACTTTCATTCCACTTCTCTTCAGAGCATACCTCCACCTGCTCCCTGCTGTCACTGCGAACATCACGATCCACAGAGACTCCTGCCTGACCTCGTCTGTCAGCCTGTCCCCATCACCACAGCAAACAAGAAGGGGCTCAGAGGAGATCCCTGATGTAATCCCACCCCCACCTTGAACCCATCTGTCACTCCTACTGCACACCTCACCACTGTCTCTCTCTGTCCTCATACATGTCCTGCACCACCCTCACATCCTTCTCTGCTACTCCCAACTTCCTCATGCAGCACCAGAGTTCATCTCGTGGCATCTGCTTTCTCTAGATCCATAAAGACACGGTGCAGATACCTCATCAACAACCTCAAAGGAAACCGCACAGTTTTTACCTTCTTCTTATACAGTTTTATTTCCTCACAACATTCATCTTTATCAAACAATAACAGCTGATGTCTAGCTGTCAGGACTCAGTGTAGTGCGTTTTCTAGTGACTTGTGATTCGTCTTTCTGGGAAACTACAGCTGGTGTTGGAGTCAATTAATCAGCCATTTTTCACAGATCTAATCAGGGATTTCACTCCCAAAGGCCTGTTATAAGCTAATGCATCATTTTCTAGCTTTTGTTCTCAAAACTGAAAGGTGCTGGCTAACTGCACAGACACTTTAATTTCCTTTTAAGTCAGTACCGAACTGTGCAGCATTTTAACGGTAAAACTGAAGCTGTTTGTACGATGTGGCAGACATGTGTCTCCATTAAACTGGTTACACTGGTACCTCTGGATGAAAGTATTTTATGACTGTTTAACGAAACTGTTTTCATCTTTATCACTAAACGATCCTAAGTTCGGTCAGAATCAGACAGATGTATGAAACTGAAATCTCACACACAGAGAGCTAGTTTGTTTGTAGAGGATCAGATGTGGATATCAGTTAATAACGGTGATCAGCTGATAGATCTGTGCATGCTAATAAAATGACAGTTTTAGGTCACACGTAACAGAAATGCTCAGTTTTACCTCAATAAAATATTTTCTTTCAGTCTAATAAAAAAAACTCATTGAGTTTTTTTCTTTTTAATAAACAAATGGGTGCATTTTAATAACATAATCCTTCACCCGCAAACACAAGATTTTACAAATTAACAAACAAACAGAATAAATCTTGTTTGGTGTTATCAGGTGATATCGGTTGGTGTCTGGTATTCATTTCCTGCTATAAAAAAAGTCTTCCAAATATGGGATAAATAAGATATTTATCATCCTCATCACCAACTTCATCTTCATCCAAACGTGTATTCCTGCCTGTATTCTCTCTTTGCTCAGCTTTGCTCAGATAATATCGATTTTTCTAAAACAAAAATAACATTTAAAATCTGTAAGAACCTTCATCTGTTAACTGTCTGCAGACTAAAACAGGAACATTTCTGTTCTGCTTTATGGAAACTGGCGCATTTTTCTCAGATAATAACTTATATGAAAACACTGGTAAACAAACTGAGCCGTGTTGTTGTGGTCAGGAGGTCTGATAAGCTCAAATGTTTGCTTTGCTCTCCTGGAGCTTCAGCTAACTTCAGGTAATCGCATTAAGGTTCTTCATTAAGCTCATTAATCCACAGACGAGCTCATGTTCAGACTAAAACACCAGAGGAGGTCTGTCTGCTCCCCACTTTAACCCGTTAACTCTGACTCTGTGGCAGGTGCTGACCTAACCACCCGCCATACCGAGCTCCGGGCTAACGTTAGCCGAACACTGAGGCCGGGCATCGGCGTCAGCAGCAGCGGTTCCCCGCCGGAGCTTTGACCGAGCACACGCAGCCTGTCGTTGGGCAGCTTACCTCCGTCCGGACGGCTTAAAGTTGATCCGGTGAGACGGCGACGGCAACTTGTTGACGGTCCGTTTACTGCTCGCCTGCAGCTTAGCAACTGAATCGCACACCTCACTTCCGCTGACGTCATTACCCCTTTTTCCAAACAACTTTATTAACAACTACGGTTTGAAGTGATGACTGTAGAAAACAATCACTAGGTCGAACCTTTCAGTAGCACCGTTAACTTAGCCGTATTTATCTTAAATAAGCATTTTTATTTCTCCAGATTTAACAGGTTTCTCTTTTATTTATTTATTTTTATTTTTGTTACGTTTGCCAAACTTTTCCCTTTTTCTCAAATGTTTTCTGGTACATTTAGGTTTGTTTCTCCTCATAATTTTCCCCCTAAATGATTAAGTATTTTCCCCCTCACATATCTCTCCGTTTTTTATTGTAAATTTGGTTTTTAGTTTCTCATAAATCTGGTTACCCACCCCTCTAAATTTGCCTGTTATGTTCTTATAAATCAGAGAGTTTTAGAAATCTGAGAGTTTTTGTGGATTTTGTCAGGTTTTCTCCCAAATTTATTTTATTTTATTTTATAAATTTGCGTTTTATTTTCTTATAAACTATGGATTTTGTGTAAATTTTTAGTTTTTCATAAACTTTGTAAATCTTTTGTAAATTAGCCTTTTATTTTCTTATATATTGTCATTGTCACCCTTTATTTTTTTCATTCTATGGCTCGTTTATAGCAAATCTAAACCATTTTTAATAATAAAGAAAACTAAAAGGAGCAAGATGAGTAAAACCAACTACACGCAAAATATGAATTTTCTTTTAAGCTCACTGAAAGAAAAGTAAAAACTAGGCTTTGTAAGAAAATGAAAGCTATCTAAAATGACATTGTGTATTTACAAAACTAAAATAAAACAAAAATAATCAGGAAATTAATTCATTAGTTGTAATAATTTAATCAGTTTAAATTAATTTAGGTTATTTTTAGCCTCACTAGGCTTTGGTGCAGAGGTTCACTGAGAGGTTAACGAGTGTGTGTAATTTTTCTATTATAGTATCATATATATTTATTGTACTGTAATGTAATGTACTTAGAATACTATATCATATTATTGTACGGGTAAATCAATATCCTAGTAATTATTCATATTGGTGTTGTGATATTTGTCAAACAGTCATAAATTATTTGTTGGCCTATAATCTGTGAAAAATGTGTCAAACATTTCTCTCATGAATGATTCATTCACTTTACACAAAAAAAGAAATACTATCTCAAGGCAGAAGCTGCCTTGATAATAGCTGAGTTATCAGTTTTTAGCAATAGAAATGTCTTTTTCCAGAGAGATGTGGCCAAGAGGGCATCAGACATTTTAACAAATATAACGTCACAGTTCTAGAAACATGATTTAAGTGACCAAAAACGACAAAATAGATATTATAACTCAATAACTCAGAGTCACAAAGATATTCTATGTATTTCATATATACCTACTATAGTATACATTCAAAACAAAACAAAACAAAACAACTTCGGAAATCATGTATTGGCACAACACCGGCAGGTGGCAGTATTTCCCCTGTAAGCTTTTTTGCCACGTGTCAGTAGAAGAAGAAGAAGAAGAAGAAGAAGAACCGGGAAGTGTTCGTCAGCGCTGGATGTTCCGGTTGTTTACAACCAGAGAATCTGTCCGTTTATGAACCGGGACTCCGTGAACCTGCTGCGGTAAACATGGCGGCGGTGGACGTGGAGGATGAGAGCATCCTGGCGTCCATCTTTAAGGACAGCTTCCCGGACAGCTGGAGGGAAAACCCGGACTTCGCGGCCTACCTGTCGGAGCTCAGCTCCTTCGGGGTGGAGAAGCTGGGCCGAGAGCCGGAGAGGCTGGCGGAGGAGCGAGCTCAGATCCTGCAGCAGACCCGGGAGCTGGCCTTCTCTAACTACCAGACCTTCATCCGCACCGCCGACTGCACCGAGCACATCTACCGGGACTTCGGCCGGGTGGAGAGCAGCGTGTCCCGGCTGCTGGACAAGCTGCCCCGCTTCGGAGAGAAGTGCAGGTCGGTGGCTCCCTGTGGAGGTGATGTCAGCAGGAGCAAACCGTTATTGGCTTAATCGATTCACACGGGGTCTATAAAACACCTGAAGATCCATAATTTACTGTTAGTTTAATAAAAACATCAGATATTTAAAAAAAAAAAAAAAAAAAAAAAAACAAAAACAAACAAAAAAAAAAAAAAAAAAAAAAAAAAAAAAAAAAAAAAGGGCTATTGGAGACACTGACAGTAAGCCTGAGAAAAGTGACTCAAGAAATAACCGGATGTGATAGGAAAAGCAAATCGTTACGAGTTATTTTAAGGCTCGTTCTGCTTTCTGTATCCAGGCTTGTCCCGGAGATTTTTCTCTTGGTGCTGAAATGGGAAAGACAGGGGAGGGTGCAAGGAGGGGCGGGGGGGCCTGATTCGGGGCTCTCCTCAGCAGACCTACAGGCTAATGTCCAGTGACCTTTGGAAGATGGAAACGCACACTGACAGTGTGGAGGACGGCCCCGCTCTATCAGCCTGTAATGTGGCCTATATTTCTGAGGGCCTAGAAATGAGTAAGATCATAATAAAGCACAAAAGAAAATGTGAGACGGTCAGAAGGAAAGAAAGAAGGAATTCAATATTGAGAGCCATGGTATGTCAAAAAAATCTTTATTGTTTTTTTAATGTATTTTTTAAATTTCATTTTCTTGGATAACATCTACAAGACTATGCCATTTTTTTTCGTGGCGAAAGAAAACTTACCGCAAATCTTCATCCCCAGTTTCCGTGTGCATCCGTGCATCCACGCGTATTCGTTGGCTAAAACAAAATGAACGTTTGAGTTTCTGAGCGTGGAGACCGCGAGCAAATGTGGTGAGGCGGATGATGGAGCACAGCGAGCACATGGAACAAAAAATAAAAAAATAAATAATAAATAAATGGAAGCGTGAAGGAGCGACTCTTGGCCAGGTGTGCGACTGTGGGGTGTTTGGGTATATTCATATTTTCTTTAAAGAATTACACGGGCTCTTTGGCTTTGTTGAACACGGATTTAGCCTCCTTACACTCCCTCTGATCACAAGGGGGGATGAGTCTGCTAACACTTCCGATTTGAGTTCAATCAATAGGGACCGACAGTGACCCGCACGGCAAATCCACGCCGGCTCACACACCCAGCCAAAGGGCGGACTGGAATTAACACCCGTGAAATGAGCTCACGGAGGAGGGCAGAAATTAATTGAGTGGATCACAGTATGTGAGTGGAGCGAGGTGGTAATGTCTCTGGTCTGGAAGTCTACAGCAGGCGCTTGAAGCACAAACTTGGAGCGTAGTGCGTCGACGTACACACACACACACACATACACACACACACAGACGCGCAAGCACGCAAAGCCGCCAGGCGTGAGATGGAGCGTGGCAGAGAGATAATGGCAACATCCAGCAGCAGCAGTACACGAGCAAGCAGACAAAACAAACATCCTTTTTAAAAGGACTTTTTCTTGGTTCGAATTTCCATTAAAGAAGAAGTCTGAATTTTTTTTATATGTTTATTGGCACTCAAGGGCCACAAAAAAAGAAAGATTTCGAAATTTTGTATCCGGTAACGAGGAAGGGAAAATGAAGCATGTATTTGCACACTGGAAAAAAGGAGCTGCAGGCTATCCCTGTAACATTTTTCTGAAAAAACACAAAACAAAACTGCAATTATTTCCCTGCTTTGGACTGCAGATGGCTGCTTAAGTGTGCTCTAATGGAGTCAATTTTGTGTATGCGACAAAGGCTCGACGTGATTAATTAACCCACAGGTTAATGCACAGGTTTAGATTTTTCTTTTCTTTTCTTTTTCCTTTTTTTCCCTTTTTTAAAAAAAAGGAAGAAAAAATCTTTTTTAGTGAATAAAAAAGCATGCCTAAACTATGACAAATTATTAGAGACAATTCTTATATCCAAATTTTTGCTGTATATCTAGACGAAAGGCGCACAGGATCAAATATTCAGTCTTTGTGTTTTTATTTTTGGGTTGAAACTCATATTTTGAATAGAACACGTTCAGGAAAAACGCTCTGGGATCGTTAGAAATGCCAGCGCTCTAATGGCGCATTATTTCTGCCAGGTCCGCCGCTCGGCGCGCACCGCTGATCCGCCAGACAGCGACAGGCAGCTGTGATGGCTCTGTTTTTAACCGGAATGATTAACGACGGAGCCCACACAGCAAATGGCCCGGGCTACACTCTCCTTTATCAGACAGGGAAGGAGGGGAGAAAGACAGAGAGGGAGAGAGAGAAGGAGACAGAGCCACGTGGAGGGTGAACCTGGGTTTAAACCGCTGTGCTGGCGATAGATCGCGCTGCAGAAGTGTCTTTGAGCAAGGCACCGAGTGGGTTTCAGCACAGCCCGAGCGCTCTGGAGACTGACAACCTTAAACACAATTTAGCCTCGGGGGGCCGAAGCCAAAGTGTTGTTAACAGGGAGAGGCGTGTGGGGACCTACTTGTGGTCGGAGGTCTTAAATTAGCTGTGTTGGGGTCCTGGTCCCCGCCGGCGGCTCTCGGTTCAGACGTAGCCATCAGTCCTCTGTTACTTTGGTTTCCAGGTGCGGGAATTATTCAGCTGCAAACAAAACGACTCAGTGTTAGGAGAGGCCGTGTGTCGGATTTCCGATAACCGCGTGCAGTTTAAATGGCAGGCCGAGATTTTGATCAGAAAACGATGCTCCGTGCGTCACCGGGAGCGCTTCATTCCCCCTTTAAACGGCTGAAGACGCGCAATTGGGAGTGAGTTGCGCACAACGCGCAACCAAGACGCACATTGCAATACTTTGGGGGATAAAATGGCTGCATGGGTATCGGTTTTATTTAGAGACACTCTTCGGATTGTGTTGCATTCAGTCAGCTGTTAACTACCCCAGCGCTGCTGCATGACACAGGTTAACAGAAAATGGGCCACAGATTTACAGATTTGTTTTTTGTTTGTTTTTTAAAGTTGGGAACTAGCAAAAGAAACATGTCTCGTTCTTGCAGTAAGTTCTAATGGTCATTAAAACCAAATCATCGTTTAATATAAAAAGAAAAATCTGTTTTGTTATATAAAAGCTGACATTTTAAACGATCAACACGTAAAACCCGCGTTTCCCATCGTTTAAAATCACTGAGATGATCAGGAAATCAGAATAAAATGAATGCATTAAAAATGGTACCTCACAGACAGCAAATATTGATAAAATGCGGTGAGAGTGTCAACATAAATAACCGTTCCCCATTTATGTATTGACTCAGTAATCGACATTTCAATTAAGATATGCTTTGAACACCACCCTTACTACAATGTCATCACGAGACAGAGAGGCAGAGAGAGAGAGAGAAAGAGAGAGGCTGAACAACTAATAAATTCGTTCTGTCTCCCGTCTGGGAATGATTTATGTGAGAATTCTATTATTATTATTATTATTGTTTAGTTTTTGCTCTCATATTTTGTCCTCCAAAGCTGATCTCACGATATCAGCGGCTGAAAAGTGGAGTGGTTTAAGCATCTTCCCCCCACCTCTGTCTCTGAAGAAACAGACACGAAGGGTGCAGCTGGAGAAGGAAAGAAGAAGGGATCTTACCGGCTCACGGGGCGCACAGGTTGTCGAGTCCAGACAAAGTACAACTTAAATGTTACAACTGCCACCCGAAGGCGCGACAAGAAACAGTCCAGTGGTGGCAATTGCGGAATATCAACAGAGCGCACTGATAAAATCCCATCCGGCGGCGCGCAAGTGACCCTTTCTCACTCAAGAATATTTTTATTCGTTATTTATATCTGAGGATCCGGCTGCCCATTGGTCTCTTCACGCAGGCATGAGTCACAGCCTTGCCTCCCACCCTGACGGCTAATGAAGCTTCCCTGAGTGCTACTGACAGCTACAATCCACTTTAAGGAACCAAACAAGCAAAAGGAAAAATACCGATGACGTTTACCCGCCCCTGTGTGCGTGTATGTGTGTGTGGGCGAGCTCTTGTGTCTCCAGGTGTGGGTGGGTGTCACAGGGATGAGGGTGGAGACTTGAATGTAAATTTGGTTACATAGAAATTGACCTTGGAATGAAACTGCATAGCTGGGCTTTTAAATACCAATAGATACATATTCAGAACATCCGGTCCATCTCCTAATATCTGTTGATTGATTAGGTTTTGGGGACCTGTGGAAGCTGTTAAGTCATTTATTCCTGAATAGACACAGTTGTAAAGCGAGCAGGACAAGCCATCCGGGAGGCATCCATCCATGCAAACACTGTCTGTAATATTCACCTTCATGAGATGAAAACATTGCCTACATCATAATTTCTGACCTACTCACTGCTTTAACCTCGCCACGGACAATAACGCCGAGACTTCAAAGCACGGCGGGCGCTGCCTTAGTGTCCTTTCTGTCATCCTCCCGCCTGCCTCTGCATCCAGTGCACCGGCAGGGACCGGCTGTTATGTTCATTCAGCCGCTGCAATTTATTCAGCCTTTATCAGAAGCCAATCATATCTTTCTCCACTCACAAATGACATGTGGAGATGCATAAAGATAAACTCAGACTGATGGCATTCAACACGGAGGCTTAGCTGCTGTGATTTACATCTGCACTAAAACGGTACATAAAAGGTCTTCACTGCTTATGAGTTTACATAGGCTAACATTTTATTTGTGCTAATTTAATTGCCACCATAACAAAAGACTGGATAGTGGACCAGATGGACTCCAGAATCAGTTTTTTTGTTTGGGTCACATTACAGCTCTCATCCACAGTGAAAAGTGAAAAAAAAAAACAACCCAAAAAACCAAGTGAGAAATCATGGCTTTGGTCTCTCTTGTTTCATATACAAATTTGTGAAATTTACATACTCCTTATATAACACATCTTTTCCCTGCCATGCAGCATCGCTTATCATCTTCACAGAGAGAGAGCTGATGTTTAAAGGATCCTGAAATCAAAGCCAAGGAGGATTCAGTGGGAAGGATTCAGCAAACATGGTGGTAGACGTGTAAACTTCCAGGGAAACTAGTGATGTTTTTTCATGCAAACTGAATGATGATATATAAACATATAGGGTTTTTTTTATGTCCTGGCGACAATTTAAATTCAAGTCAGTTTAGATAATGTTTCAACATAACTGCTCAAGTCAGCATCAAAGGTGTTACCAAGCTGGCTGCAGAGTGGCTAGACTTGCTGCTAGGAGACCAATAATTGGAGACTGCTGATGACACTTTAAGTGATGATAAACATAACCGCTTAGAAGATTTTTGACTGTTAAATATCCGTTATAATAACAAGAATGAGGAACATTAATGCAGCACTTACATAACATCACATCTAGAGGCCGAAACGGGAAACATGCTAGCGAACATGAAGCAACATTATCACTGATGTAGAGTCACCTCTCCTTGTGTTGCTTTCATCTGTTGAGGAAATTTCTGACTCTTCAGCTGCTTCATTGTGTTGAGCAGTTAGCTGCTAACTGTATGTGCTGTGTGGTCCTAGTGTTCAGTTTTGGCATGTCTGGTCATAAAACTGCAGGGTTGTATTTCCCGATGCATTTTTAGCATCAGTTCAAATGGGTTAAGGTATTTTACATTTGATCACATGATCATTCTCAAAATGGACATGACACTGATCAAGTGAATTAATTTTCAGTCTCTTCTGCAGGTCAACGCACGACCGGAGTTTTATCGGATTTATCAGGAAGTGTGTGTGTGTGGTTTGCCCGTATATTTTCACGGGTGATCTATCACCGATTTATTAGTTCACGTTTTCAGGAAATAAGGGCATCTGCTCGGTCCACAAGAGCTACTTTAATTGCAGGTGAAAATATGAGAGAATATGTAACTGTCACACTGTCTACTCTGCAAAGACTGCGACTGTGGGCAGCAGCAGTATGCCTTAAAATAAACACAATATACTATGTAACATAGTCCCTGCTGTACAGGTCGAACAGCTTTAAAGGTAAATGTGAGCTGGAGGGCATGGCTTGTGTCTGTTAACATGGTTTTCCTTTTAGTAATCATCATCATTATCATTATCATCATCATCTGAGGCTGAAGAAGAGGAGCAAGATGAGCTATGAGAGGAGTCCTCATCGATTTCTTCCTCGTCACTTTTCTCTGCATCTTGCTCTGATTAAAAATGTAAACAACACCTTCGATGTTTAGTCTGTAACATGCAGCAGAAAGTGTTTGTACAAAGACAACTGTCACCTTCCAGCAGCTTCATCTGGATCAATGGGAGGAACTCTGAGGCCTCAGGATTGTCTGGCTCGTAGATGAGAACTGGAGCGAGAAGAGAAGAGGTAACATTGACTAACTCGACGGCTCGCTGACTGATTCATTGACCGAAAGACAGACGTATAGCAGAC
The DNA here is from genome assembly GCA_015106755.1 of Etia nguti. Taxonomy (NCBI): domain Eukaryota; kingdom Metazoa; phylum Chordata; class Actinopteri; order Cichliformes; family Cichlidae; genus Etia; species Etia nguti. The sequence goes on from VUQG01036147.1 coordinate 13,053, forward strand.
GGACGCAGGATACGTACTCATCTGACAGAGTTTAACAGCCAGCTGGAAGTCTTTGTCCATCAGAGCTCTGAGGAACTGAAAGTTAACATTTTCACTTTAAAGTTGAAGCAAAAACATTTCAGACATTTGAAACATGCAAAGAAAAAAGCACTCCATGGACAGAGCATGAAGTGTGGATAAGCTGGTTCTGTTGCATTACTGTACCTTCATTAAAAGCCCCACTGGAGCCTTAAGGTCTTCATCCTTCACATTCACTTCCTCAGTCTGGTCTTTGTCCTCTTCAGCTTTATACATGAGGAGAGGTTCAGCTGGTGCGTGAGCATCTGTCGGTCCCCCTGACAATCATCACCATAATCACTTTTTAATGTTATTTCTTTGGCCTTTCGTGCTTTGCATTTTATCCTGTACCCACCTGTTCCTTTTGAGCCTGAGGACTTTAACATCTTCATGCCTTTCATTTCCAGCTGCTCCACAGGTGCTCAGCCAATCCTGAAATCACAGGTGATCTGTGCCAGAACTGTATCAGAGGCATATTTCATTGGTCTGATAACTGGCTGGAAGAATTTCGATATTGTGCGGCTCTAGAGGTGGGCCACACACAAACTCAAAGAGCAGCTCAACATTATAAAACAATGTGAATGCAGGTCTAGAACAAGCTTAAGTAAAAAAACAAATGCTTTCCAGAATAAAGGGCATCATTTAACATATAGATGGTCATTCTCCAGGGGTCTGTGTGGGTACTCGTTTGCATATTGTAGGACAGACTTCAAAAGCAACAGCAATGAAATAATTAATTTCCCGTCATCTTCAATGGGTGAAAACTCCCTTTATCACGTCCCATAGTTGCAGTCTAATCACATATTTCATGTGTACTCTGACTGAGAGCAGAAACACCTCTTATCCTGTACAACTGCACATAAATGAATAATAATGTTTGGGGTTTTTTTGCCCAAAACAAGACATATATAGCAGCCTGTGAGAGTCTTGCTGCTTACAGTCTTCTTATTATAACTACCAGATGAGCATTTTAATGTGATTTCATGCCAAGTTTAGTCAGGAACTACCGTTTTTGTCATCTCACAAAATTAGAAAATGAAATACTGATGACAAGCAGAGGAACACATGAAGCTAACGTTGTCATTAAAATCTTCTCACCATCCGGTTTGCAAGTTGCTTTAGCAGAAAGCAACATTCAGGTGAAGACACAATAAAAATACTTATTATTATTATTATTATACAGCTTTTTAATAGGATGTGTAGGGCAGTGAAAAGACAAACTTGAAAAATGTGCGACCCACTTAGTGCAACGAGTGCTCTGCTCAACAACTGCACAGAGCGAGCATGTGAACAACAGGCCTGCAATTCACAGAAACAGCATACCTGTAGCTAGTAGAACCAGACCGTCAGTGACACCTGCTGTTGCACAAGTTGTTTATCTGATCGTTCAAAGTTCAAAGGGCTTTAAGTCTGAGGTCCTATTCTGTGAATTTCTGACAGTTTCTTGCAGTGGAAGTGAAGGCCTGATGGTTGTAACTTTCCTTTAGCTGTTAGAGAATGAGGTAAGCAGACGTTACTATGCAACGGAGTAACGCACACTCGCTGTGGCCTTCAATGTTGCCGGAAATTTGGCCATTATATCAGAGACATGCCAAGCAGTTAATCATGATTTGAAATCTATGGACTGACTGACTGAATGAATGAATGAATGAATGAATGAATGAATGAATGAATGGCACTCCAGCAAAGATTTATTATTATTTCTTTAACATTTAGCTGCTGATGCGTATTATTTATTCTATTTTGTATAGTATGTTATTCTGTTTTATCTCATTCTATTCTATTGTTTTTCTTCATTTTTGCTGCTCTTAACTTTGCGCTCCCCACTTTCTTAATAAAGGTTTATCTTATCTAATCTTATCTTATCTTATGGAAGCAATGGTCCTGGGAACGTTTGGAATTAAAGTTAATGTAGATATAAAGTTTAACAAAAAAAAAAAGCAGAAATGAGTGCTCGTAAGTGTTTCATGGTGACTGCTGTCTTGCAAGACTGCTTTTGGGGGAGATGCAGTATCAAAATGAAAATAAATAAGTTAAATAATAATAATAATATTACAAAATTACTTAGTGTCTCTTTTTTCTCAATGAATATAATTTTTAAATATGGGTTCGTAACACTAACAAATCGTTTCATGTAAACATTCTTAGCTCACAGAATGCATGAAGTAAGACAAAATGCCTGAGAGCCTTGTTTTTTAGTTGTTACCTGTTGTTGTTATCCTTCTGTCTTTTCCCTTAGATTAATCAAAAGATTTACACAGTAAATGAAGTTCTACAAATTCAACAGGATAAAAAAATGAAACACTTGATACTCTGAAAAGGTGCTTACACACCCTTATGTCTCTACCCCAATACTCAGCCCACATCCACAGTGGACAATCTGGTGTATCCCATGATTTTTATAGAGCCCAGAGTATGAAGACTGAGTCAACTTATGACTAATATAATAGTTGTTTTTGCATATCAGAGAATTTGTTTAATTTCAGTGTATGGAGTCATTAATTCAGTTTAGTGTTTTATAATGGTTCATCAAATGCTTACATGTTATCTTCCTATAAAGATATTCTGCTATTATACCCTAAACTTTCTACAATTTTGCAAATTTGTAAAATAAAGCAAAGACTAAGAATGCATTTGCATGTTTACAGTTTCTGAGCTCATATATTTAAGGGTTTGAAGGGTTCTCTCACGCAGCCCTTGAGAGACTGCTTCTGTCCACCCTCCATGTCAGCCATATTTCATTCAATAAGTAGCTGTAACCGCCACATTAGCTGCGCATACATCGAAAGAGCTGCCCTCTGTCATGAATGTGTGTGTCAGTGAGTGTGTGAGAGAATGTGAGGATGCAACAAGGTATTGTGTGTGTGTGTGTGTGTGTTTAATAAGTTGAGGTCTCCTCTGCTCTTGGCTGCATTGTTTCACGGTTGTCTTAAAATCTCAGCGAGATATAGACTGTCAGACTGACAGGCTCCAGACTCAGACATCCCACAAAGCCTAAATTAGCACATGATTGGCAGGACTGTTCATTTTCTCCTAGAGTCTGGAGTGCTGTTTAGAGAAAGGTGAGGTTAGCTTGGAGCGTTAAATGCGCATTCTCCTCTTCATCTCCTACACACACTCACTTGGTCTCATACACACACATAAAACCACATATCAATTAGGCGGGGTCGTGAAGTTTCTTACACTTAGCACTCCCTTGGGGCCATCTCGTGCACGCTGACATGCCATTGGAGCGTGTGGATGTGTGCTTTCAGTGTACACTTTGTGGGTTTTTATTAAAGTGGAGAGTAGGAATCCAGGAATCTTGCAGGCAGGATTCCGTGTTAGGACCAGTTCTTATGGTATTATATTATACTTCCCTTAGGCAGTATCATTAGAAAGCACAGTACACATTTTCACTGCTATGCAGAAGTTACCCAACTTTATCTATCCATGCAGCCAGATAACACACAGTTAGTTAAATGCAGACCTGGATGACCTCTAATTTTCTGCTTCAAAATTCAAATCATGGAGACACTGTCTGTAACCCGAGACTTAGTGTGGATGGAAGGACTGTGGCCTCCAGTAACACTGCGAGGGATTGTGGAGCCTTTTTAACCAGGATATGACTTTAAACAAATATGTAGGATTCTTTCTTGCATTTGCACAATATCTCTAAAATGACAAACATCCAGTCTAAGAGCGAGGCTGAAAAACTAGTTCATATATTTATTATCTCTTGGCTGGACTATTAAATATGATTACATATTTATATAATTATTATATAGAATTATAGAGAAAAGATCTGAAAATGCTGAAGTGAGAGCACCAACAAGGACCATGAAGAGAAAACATTTTCCTGCCATGTTGGCTTTTCTTCATTACATACATTCAAGGGTTTGAAGGGTTAAATCCAAAATCAAATTTAAACTCCTTCTCCTCACATACAAGGTCTTGAACAATCAGGCCCCATCTTATCTTAAAGACCTCACAATACGTAATCACCCACATGGAACACTTCGCTCTCAGACTGAAAGCCTACTAGGATATTTACAAGTAGAATGGGAGGCAAAGCCTTCAGATTTCAGGCTCCTCTTTGTGAAACCAGCTCCCGGTTTGGAGTCTGGATGCAGACACCCTCTCTACTTTTAAGGATTAGGCTTAAAACTTTTTTCCTTGATAACTCTTCTAGTTATAGTGGATCAGGTGAATCCTCCCTTAGTCATGCTGTAATAGGCTCAGACTGCATCATGGGAAGCCCCATGATGCACTGAGTGTTTCTTCTTCACTCACCTCTTTTCACTCACTGTGTGTTCATAAACCAATCTTCAATTAATCATTTGTAATTCTGACTTTACACTCTGACTCTCTCCCACATGTGTCTTTTGCCCTGTCTCACTCCCCTCGCCCCCAACCAGTTGTAGCAGATGGCTACCGGAGTCTGGTTCTGCCGGACATGTCTTCCTGTTTAAAGAGAGTTTTTGCTTCCCACTGTTGCAAAGTCCTTACTCAAAGGGGTTGTGCAATTGTTGGGGTTTTTAACGATTGCACAACCTGTAGGGTTTTTACCTTACGCTATGAAACCTGAAGCGACTATAGTTGTGACTTTGCACTATAAATGAATTGAATTGAACTGCACTGAACTGAATTCAACAGTGGAAGAAACAAAGCAGATAAATGCGGGTTCCCGCACTTTGTTGTGTTCAGTTTTTTTTTCAAAGACAAACAGGTGAGTCATTCCAGTTTTTCCACTTCTTTGTACACTCTGATAGTTTCATAAACCTCCCTCAAGGAATTTCTTAACATTTGTGAGTCCTTGTTTATGTGCTATGATTATTATTGTTGATGACTGTTATTCTCTCACTGATGAATTCAAAAACTGCGGCGATTAGTAGCTGGAAATGCACAGGTGGACTTGACAGTACTGATCAGGCCAAACACAATAGTTGCAGGCTGGATTGACATGACATTTCGAGGGAGGTGTACACCAGGTTACATCGCAGGGTTCTGCAATAGTAGTATGTATCATAAATTCTGGGTTATGGGTAAAATGGTAAAATGGCCTGTATTTGTATAGCGCTTTACTTAGTCCCTAAGGACCCCAAAGCGCTTTACACTACATTCAGTCATTCACCCATTCACTCTCACATTCACACACTGTAAGTCCAAAATCGCCCATAGACATAAAGATCAAGGGAATGTGTTCATGACTACAGGCCCCAAGAACTCCCGTATAAATACACCCAACTTTACTTAGCAGTGTTACTTTAAATGTGTGTCTGTACGGTTTTGGGCTCTATGCATTCCCCCTTCCCCACACCTCATAACAACTCTGAGTGCGGAGAATTTTTTTATAACTCATCCATATTGGAAATTCATTTTGTGGCCATGGTGATTGAGAGACATCCTAATAGGAGTCTGCTAAGCCTCATCCACTTCTTTTAGTAAACATTAAACTGGACCTCTTCACCGTGTTTGTAGGAGTTTGTTGTATTTTCCAACTCTGTTGGAGTTGTTTTAATGGATTGTGTTACCAATATTACAGCTTGCTGTGGGCTACAGCCCATCCAAGAGCCTTGTGCTTCTGTTTTCATGAGTGACATTGTGGTGTTTATTCATTACTCGGTTACTTAGCACTAATTGCCTTAACCTCCTAAGACCCGAACTCTTCCATGACATGCATTTTTAATTTCTCTTTGATATTTGGGCATGTTGGGACCTGATGAATGTAAAAACAAAGAATTGCCATATTTTTTTTTCTTACCTGATTTTTGTTTCTGACAAAAATGAGATGCACATATGAGGATATTTGTTTAAAATTTCAATAAAACAGTGGCAGTATAATGTCCTCGTAAGTGGATATCAGGCCCTTGTAGAGCAAAATTTAGTATTTTGGTCTATACAACCCAAAATGTGATGTCCACATATGTGGACGCCAGG
>VUQG01036152.1:0-12551 GCA_015106755.1 Etia nguti
GACCCAGAGTTTACATAGCTCATTACTACCAAACACCTTAAAAAATAGAGGCATTCTTTTATTTAATTATATATTTTTACCTGCAAGATGACTTTTCGGTGCAGTTCAATAGTTTTTAAAGGCAGGTGACACACACAGAGCTCTACCTGACAGAATAGAGAATGTGAGAGGGAGTGCCTATTTGAGGAGTTGAGGAGATAAGATCATGAGTGGTAGGTTTACGATGAGGACAGCCCACAGACGGGTTACTGAGCACAGCAAAAAATAAACAGAAGCATGGAGAAAAAAACAACAGTAGTTTGTCAACATTCTCAATGTATGGATGGCCTAAACGAGTATGTAGCCCCCGGAGAAACCTGCTCATCCTGTCATCTGTAGTAAATTGTTGTGAATGTTGAAGGGCACAGCAGAGAACTTTCTGGAGGTAAAATTAACAGCAGAATATAGTGTTTTTTATTCGGTGTGTTTTGCACCATATCAAATTATTACATCTTTCAGCATTACCATAGCGTGATAGCATAACGTGATTATACTTTTTTCGTTCGTCGTTAGGCTTTAGACTTAAAGTTTGCATAATAAATAGTGCTCACTTTTTTGTCACACTGAATTAGTCTTCAGATGAGCTTTTAGCTCAAAATGTAACCAGGACAATGTGTTACTTTGTCTTCTTTCCGTATCAACTTTTTCTCCCTGCCTCGCCCATTATAGGACCTAAAAACCAAAATAGTGACTCACCAATGCGGATGTGTTAAATATTTAACTCCTTCAATGAGCAGCAAATAACAACGTCTTGTTACATCCAGTGAGAGTAATATAATATACATTGTTGTTATATTACACGTGTCAACAAAGAAAGAGTCCAAAAATGACATGGAATATTATAATTTGGTCCAGTCAGCAGCACCTAGAATGTTGCTGCGCTTTTCTTCCAGATAACACGGTACGGGTGCCCACTGACTCAGAAACCCAACAGAATAAAGTCTTCTTTATCCTGCAGTTTTTCACCATGTGACTGCGCAGTCCAGCACAGGTTTCCCATATTAACAAATTATAATACAGTATCATCCTTACATTACACGTGATATTTATATTAAAAAAAAAAAAAACAAGTGATTTTAATGCTGACTCCCAACTCTGTACATAATTACCGTCGTATAACATTGCTGCATATTTTAGGGGGGAAAAAGAAATGCAATCTGTAAATACTCAATCTAATCAATATTAATTACTTTAGTCCTGTTTCCATAATATGTCATGTGTTTACACGTGTTACGTGTAACAGTTATTATTATTATTATTATTATTATTATTATTATTATTTATTCAGTGAGTTAAACATGATAAGCAAAAGGCATCTTGTGATAATCTAAATAATTATAATATTATTTACTTTGATTACGGTGAAAAATCGCAGGATAACGTCGGCACCCGTACCGTATTATCTGGAAAAAAAGAAGAAGAAAGAACCAAAATTCTAGCTCCAGCTAGCTTGGCCGCGACTTTGCTCATGAAACCGACCCTTTGAGCGGAACCTTAGCTGAGACGACGTTGCTAAACGTAGCAATTTTTGCGTCGGACCGTGAGGGGAACACTTAAAAATCTGATCCCTGTAGTTTGTAGTTCACACAATTTTTAAGTTTTTCTTTAGAAGACGAAAAGAAATTGAGGCAGTTGTAGTGATGATAAACGCCACCGCGTGAGGCTGTTTAATGTCCTGTACTTTGGCCTATAAAAGCAGTCTTAAACACAACATATTACGAGCTATTTGTTCGAATGTCCTGCACGCTGGTTGGCGCCTCTGGAGCTCGGATCCCCCTGGAAGATGGACGGGCTTTGATTCTGGGCCGGGGACCGGACACTGGTGTCACAGACAAGAAGTGCTCCAGACATCAGGGTGAGGCTCGTGTGCCACATTTACCGCGAGTCACTCTAGATTTAAATCTGCGAATCTGTTAGTGCTCGTGCTCTGCTGAAGCTTAAACGTTGTGACCACCCTGAAAGCTGTATATTAGTTTATAGTGTGCAACCCAAGAAAATACTGCTCATGTGGCTGTCAGCTTTAATTAACTCATGTATTTATGTGAGAAAGTAAAATCAGTGGTGCTGATTGAGTTTTGTGTTATGACTTTGTGTAATTCACTCCACAAGTCACTAACAGGGATTTAAACTCATGATGACTGAACTTTTATTACAATTTTACAGACAGATATGTGTACTTATTAAGTGAGAAGCTTAAAATCGCATCCACGGGGAGTCAAATAGAGACTGAAAAAGAACAACGCTGGTACTATTTTTTTATCCCCCAAAATAAATAGGCATGTATATAAAGGTTTTTGGGGATAGGGGCCAGATGAGTCCTACAATTTATTAGGTGCCCTCAAAAAATTTTTTAAGGACAAACTGCAGACCATGTTGAGATATGCCAAGCATTCAGCTATTGGCTCTTTGGGATTCACCTTATTGGCGCAAACATAAAATTTTCTGCCTGTCAGACTGTTATCTTTGAGTTATCTTGTTCAATTAGAGAGTTGTTGTTTGTTTTGGGTTTTTTTTTTTTTTTGGTCCCAGCTCTGGATGTGTATACATACAAAACGTGTGCATGTGTGTGTCTTTTTATTTATTACAGTAAAGGTGGTGGCTTGCTTTGCAGACCAGGATGTTGTTGTTACACAGGTATGAAGAACAAACACTGAATGTCTCCACAGTAGAATAATGACCCTGCCTATTAAACTAGAACACACTCCCTTCAACATCACCGCAAGTTAATATTTAACTCCAAGCAATTACACCTGATCCACCCGCAACCGTCGTATCATTATGTTCAAAGCTGATGTCAGCACATTGTCCTCTTTGTCCACTCTTGTTACCTCACAGCTCATGTGCTAACTGTAACTGCTACAGTCCAATGTCCATTTCTCCACAGCTGGGTCCCAACCCCAGTTTCCTGGATGGTGAGAAGCTGGGCCGGGGTCAGTCTGGTAAACTCAGCCACGGAGGTACTCTCTACCTAGTTAACCAGGGCCACCCATTCACACTGAACTACTCTCTGAGCTCCAACGGAATCACCTCCAGCACGGCACAGAGAGGGCTGAAAGCAGCAGATAAGACAAAAGGAGGGACGAGCTCGAAAGAAAAAGAGGCACAGTCCAGTCCCACACCCAAACGCAACATAAAGGATTTCTTCCCCAGCTCTCCCATGAAGGTAAACCTCTGTGATGTATTGATTCATGGATCTAGCTGTCTACAAGCATATATATATGTATAAAGAGGAGCCAGGATGAGCGAAATTGCTGTTTTGTTCCTTGTTATTTAGTCATCTAAAAGGCAACTGAGCCCACAGAAAGAGCAGCCTGAGGTGAAGCGCCAAAGAAGAGAGGAGGAGGCTTCTGATAGGCAGATGAAAGAGGAGGAGGATGAGGAGGAGAGACTGGCTGACGAACGGCTCAAGTACCTTCGGGAGTTTGCCAAAAAATCCCTGACAGAGGAGAGCAGCAGCATCCAGCCATCAACGTCTTCAAAACCAAGTCTAAAGAGCAGCTGGCAGCAGTTTGGCACCTTAATGGTTTACACAGCTGCTGGTGTCAAAGGGAGTGACAAGGTGGGGAGTGATTCATTCAGGTGATCAGCCGATACTGAGTCTCTTTATCTACAGCAGGCAGTGTTTCATATAACGTACAAATGAGTGACAGACCTAAATACTCCGCAGCATATCATGTTCATCTCTTCTCAGAAAATTAATCAGCAACTCTTTTTGTTATTGTGTGAGCTGGGATCCAAAAGGTCAGAAAATGCATCCATCAAAATAAAATAAAAAATCCCTTACCTGATTAAAATCATGGCCATTTGCACCTTAAAGATCATCTTCTTAGGCTCCTCTGGAGGTCTTCCATCACAGCTGCTCCTTTTTTTTAGGTTTCTCAGTGGAATTCCCATCCTGTCCCCTTTGATTTGCGTCTCTCCAGTGACTGCTGGATCACCTCCAGTGTGTCACATGGATTCAGATCTGCTGTGTGGTGTGAGCAGTGGGCAGAGATTTTGTCAGAGCACCGAGCATGCTCCTGGTCTCACTGTGTGAAAGGCCCGGCTGTCATCGCCAGCGATGATCCTTCACGTGAAATTTGAGTCAATTTGTCAGAGGAGTCGGTGCTTTCTGCCTCTACAAGTGTGAGGTTTGTTTGAACTGCAGAGCTCACGATGCATGCAGTCGTGGGTTTCCAAGGATCAATCTGAAAAGAGCAGCCGTGCTGAAAACACTCCAGAGGTGCATGAGCAGATGAGCTTGACTCGGGGATGAAAAAGATGTTAAAATTCAGGTTTATGTCTTATGCACAAGGTGTTGTGAAAGATGCGGCTAATTTGCCTCTTCTACCTCCAGGTCGCTGGGTTTGACATTGATGGCTGCATCATCACCACCAAGTCTGGCAAAGTCTTTCCCACAGCACCAGATGACTGGAAGTACGTCTGCACTCCTCAGCTTTTCCTGCTCATTTTTCTCATTTCATTTTATTTGATTTTAGCTACAGCTAAGAGTTACAAATGAGTGTCTGTATTTTCTTTTTTCGTAGTTTCATTTCCAGAATGTTTGTCTGACTTTCACGGCTTGTTTGTGTTTAATTACCAGAATTTTGTACCCAGAGATTCAGCCCAAGCTAGCAAGCCTGCTCAAGGAAGGTTACAAGGTGGGGAGAAGCTAATGTTAAATGATGATAATGCTAAAGTTTACTTTTGCAAGGTTAAATTTGATTTGCTCTGGCAGTGTTTGTCACTGGGTTTGTCCCTCGTTCTGCAGGTGGTCTTCTTCACCAACCAGATGGGGATTGCTAAAGGCAAACTGAGACCAGAAGTGTTCAAGTCCAAAGTGGAGGACATCCTTGCCACTCTGAAGCTGCCTGTGCAGGTTGGTCATGTTGCATTGGCTGCTTCTCATTGTTCATAGTACTATTTATGGGTGATCTCACTGTCTGTGTTTCAGGTGTTCGTAGCAACCGGGCCTGGTATTTACAGGAAACCAGTCATGGGAATGTGGAATCACCTGTGTGAGAAGGTAAATGCCAGGTAACATACATGGAAAGGCGCACACGCCCATTCAAGAGCCACACCTCATATGGTATTTACACTTAGACAGCCTGCACAAAGAAGCAGTTAACAAATGTGATGAGTCATAGAAGCCACCCTCATCTTTTCTCATTTCACATTTGGGTTTTTTTTTAAACGTCCACAATAAAACAGAGTAAGACAACAAAAAGTAAATGAAAAATTCTTTTATGAAATCATTTTAAAAAGTCATGTGATCCACAAACACAGTTTTAACGAACAGGAACATTTCAAAAAAATCAAATGGTGTAATGAGTGTATGTATTTTAATGTGTTTATGTGAGTGTAATATATACTTGTGTTTCAGCAAGTCCTTATTATAAAAAGATATTAAAATTTAGTTTGAATGTTTTTGCATGTATGTTTTCCGCTCAGGCCAATGATGACGTGACTGTTGACACAACACAGAGTTTTTATGTTGGAGGTGAGTGATCCCAGCTGTGGAGTTTTTCTTTTCACAGTGAGAAGCTGCCCATACGTAATGCAGGACTGGCTGTTATCTAATGTCCAGCAGTGAAGAGTATAAATGCTGAAATCTGAAATAATACTGAGTAACAAGTAGGAGTACTTGTGTGTGTGTGTGTGTGTGTGTGTGTGTGTGTGTGTGTGTGTGTGTGATAGATTTAGATATTTATTTGAATTCTAGGCCTTCTCAGTACCTAATTCATTTAGCTATTTTCCTTTGATGCAGTGGTAAGTGCTGTCACCTCACACAGAGAGGGTTTTCGATTCAAACCCCGGCTGAGGCCCTTCCATACTGAGTTCACATGTTCTCCCTGTGCCTGTGTGGGTTCTCACCTTCTTCTTCCAAAGACATGCATGCTACGGTAGCTAGTGATTCAAAATTGGCCACAGATGCGAGGTATTCACAGGGCTTGAAATGCATAGAACAAAGTCCTAAACGAATCTAAAGTGGGACTTGTATAGCACATTTAGTGTCAGGAATACTAGAATCGTATAAGTGCGAGTACATTTCATATGTTTTCTTTTTTCCCCTTTTTGCGTATTTTTTGTCCATTTATTCCTGCTTTTGTCACAGAGCACAAATTTGTTTTCATCATAAATAGAAGAAAATATCGGGCTATTTTCGAACATTTAACCATTGTTAAATTGGTGCAACAGATAAAAATGGGCCCCTGACATTGGTAAATGTCATATTATCTTCGGGTGTATTGGGACAATACATCTGCGCATCCCTACATTGCGTTATCTACTAAGTTCTGCAGTTTGGAGACTAAACTAAGTTCAGTCCTTCCCCATCTCTCTCCCAAATGAACCTTAACATTAACTAAATCACATACAAGCTGCACAAACATGCACACACAGCGTGTGACTTACATCTGTGCTCAGATGCTGCAGGAAGACCAGAAAACTGGGCTCCAGGGAAGAAGAAAAAGGACTTCTCCTGCAGTGACCGCCTGGTAAGAGGGTTAGCAGCTTAGAGGAAACCCTATTTACACTCTTGATCTTTTGTGGCATGTCAAGTATTACCTGTCGTTTCTTTATGTTAACAGAGGATGTATTTTTTTTATGTCATAGTTTGCTCTGAACATCGGATTGCAGTTCTACACCCCAGAGGAGTACTTTTTGGGTTGGAAGCGCGCCCCCTACAGCCTGCCTGAATTTGACCCTGTGGGTACAATGTAGTCTGTACATATTACAGTATATATGTCATCTGTTTCTGTGTTTCATTGACGGTTGTCTTTATTTAAATCGCTAGAATAAACTCGACTCTGCCACCAGGCTGTACGACCCACCGTCCGCCTCCCTCACCTCCGGCGACACCGAAGTCATTGTTGCCGTGGGATTCCCAGCATGTAAGAAAACCACAGAGTCACTGTTCTGTTCTCACCTTTGACAAACACCCTTCTGATCTCGTTCCGTCTTCCTTTGATCTGCAGCGGGTAAATCCACCTTCTTCCACACCCACGTTATTCCAAAGGGCTACGTTTATGTCAACAGGGTGAGTGGCACTTACAGCAATATTTTAACCATGGCAGTGCTTTTCTACTTTAATTTTGTCTTTGCACTTTATGAAATAATGTGCTGAACTATTTTAACTATAATGAAAATTATCTATATGGTATATATGGACTGGTTCTTATATGGTGCTTTTTTTACTCTCCTCGAGCACTCAGAGCCTTCATTCACACACATTCAAACTCCAATGAATGCATCTGGGATGAATTGGGTTTCATTATCTTGCCCAAGGGTACTTCAGCACGCAGAGTGGAGCAGTCAGGAATTGAACCAACCTTTCAATTAGCAGATGACCCACTCTTTCCACAGCAACCCTAAATAGTCAGCCACCATATTTTTGTCGCTGTTTGTGTCCCACTTTCCATGTGATACTGACACCTCTCCCTTTGTTTCTGGATCAGGACACACTCGGTTCGTGGCAAAACTGCGTGTCGGCATGTGAGCGTGCTCTGAAGGAGGGCCGCAGGGTCGCCGTAGATAACACAAATCCAGACCCAGAGTCTCGCAAACGGTAAACCGACTCAATCTGAGAACGTGTGTAGGTGTGTGTCCTGACTTGTTATAGTACACCCATATATTCAAATCCACCTGACCTGAGTACACACTGGGCTGGGGAGTCATTCAAAGATGAACACGTATCCAGTACCTACCATCACATTCAAAGTATATATCAGATATTTGCAATCAGGGTGGAGAGATTCACCTTCTGTTTACACTGAAGTCTAATAAAGTCACTTATCTGCTTGGTGTTTCTGGAAACAGCTCAGTGTAATACATTGAATTATGTGACAGGCTATTTGACTCCAGTGCTGTATTTAAAGTTTGATAAGTAAAGAGAGAGAGAGGAGAACCATGACAAGCACTCATTTGACCCTTGTAGAAAAATGCTCTCAAAGTGATTGTTATTGTTGTGTTTCATAATTTTATTTTCGTTCCTTTGTGTTTATGTAACCAACAGTCTGTGTGTATTTTGCAGCTATGTGGATGTGGCCAAAGCAGCATGTGTTCCTTGTCGCTGCTTTCACTTCTCTGCCACTCTGGATCAGGCCAAACACAACAACAGGGTATGACTCACTCGTCCACACTGCCCCATTATACACTCGTTGTTTTTTAAAAATGCATCATTATTGTTGGCAGTTCCGTGAGATGGCTCCGTCAGACAGCAAACATGCCAAGGTCAATGACATGGTTTTCCACAGCTATAAGTAAGTAACACTGGTCAGGAAGAACAGCCCTCCCTCCCTCATTCTTTAAGTTTAAAATGTATTTGTTTGTTCTAGCGAAAGGCCCATGTTTACCATTTCCAGTACCAGGTTAATTCTTTATTCTGAAAAAATTCTCTCTCTCCCTGAACAGGAAGCATTTCCAGGCTCCTACTCTCTCCGAGGGATTCTCAGAGATCCTCCAGATCCACTTTGTTCCAAGCTTCAAAGACAAGCAATCAGAAACTCTGTTCAGACAGTTTTCTGAGGGCTGACTGGACACCTTTTACTTTTCTGACAAAGAAAAACACAAATCATACCCAGTTACATCAGCAGACGTCAACATTTATTTCAGCCCAATGTTTCCAAGCTGCAATCAATAAGATCTGTAGTCACAAAGTCCAACTCCAAAATCAGAGACGTTATTAAAACAGTACTTTAACAAAGGCCAGTTGAACATCTACATAAATGAACATAACAGTAGTTTGATATGTCACGTAGTATGTATGTTGGGTTTAGAAAAACAAGAAGAGTTCCTTTTCTACTACATGTTGTATATGATTTGTGTAATTTTACTGCACAGCTTGAATATGACAATAAAGCGTTAGAAAATCTGCGTGATTGATTGTAAGTATTACTGTAAGTGTGGAGAGAGTTCACCTCCTCTGTGTTTGCTCTGTTGAAATCTGTTAAATCAAGCCGGTCCCTGCAGTCTAATCCTGGACCCGCTCAGTTTATCTCAGGCAGGAACTGGATCTCCTTCCCCAGATGCTGCTTCAACCACGGCATTATCTTAAAGAGGTTAATGTAAAAGTCTCGAGCATCTGGAGGAGGCCTCCTTTTGAATCCTTGTATTTGACACACGTCTACGATGCCCCAAGACACCACACCAACCTGGTGATGAGAGCAGGAAAAATGTCTCTTTGATCCTGATTCCCCTGCAAATTCAGGCTCTTAGAAATATTGGCAAACTGACCTGAAAGTAGCGCTTCTTTTTCTGCAGAAAAAGGGACCCACCAGAATCACCTATAAAGAAACGTATTGAGCTGTTAGGTGATTCCTATGTTGGTCAAACTGTTAGGACTACTATGCAGAAGAGACCAGACCTTGGCAGGTGATAGCATCCTGATATCCTGCAGTTCCCCCAGAGCAGAGGAATCTGTCAGGCACAAACTCATCCAAAGTCACATCCGTGTGCTCTACAAACTTCCTTGCTTTCTCCACACAGCCAAGCCTCTGCAGACAAATGATGCACTGTAACAAATCACTGTTAACACAGTACTGATGATAAGCATGAAAGCAGCGCTCACCTGACGCCCTGTATGAATATGTGTTTCTTTGCGTTCAAATAGGGGCTTATTCGCGCTGCTTCCTGAGATCTTATGGTTGAAAAAGGCAGGAGTCTGTTCGAGCGTTAGTAATTCCACTCCTGGAACATTAATTTTATTCAGAATAAATCATCATTTATTCAAGAATTTATCCTTAGTTTTGTGTCACACCATTAACAGACTTATCGCAAATCACGTTGTGGAGAAGGTAAAAGTCACGTACTGTGGTCTTCACAGGTAGAGTTGACTTTCTTCATGGCTCGGGAGCCTGGTACGGTGCATGGCAGGCAGATGGGTCTGCGGCACACAGACAGTAAGCATGACAACAGGATTAGAAATTCACACACTGTATAACTCAACTTACCTGGCCATCCATGACAGTGGGATGCTCCCGTTTGTCTCCACCAGAGCTACATCATAGTCATAAAACTCTGAGACGTTTCTGTGTTTGAGTGCGCTGATGCTGTAGCTGGGGTGCATGATCACTCTCTTGAATTTGACATTTGCCTGGGAGGGTGGGAGACCTGAGGACAAACAAAAAGGACTTCAGCCTATAACCCAATGATTAGCATCTGCAGTTTATTCCCACTAGCATTAAAAACTAAACTGGGATTAAGTATTTAATCAGGCTTAAAAGATGACATTTTTATGTCATCTTTTAATCTTCTTTCTTTTTCTGAGGTTTTGTTAAAAAGCATATAAGAATTAAAGGTAACTTAGGATTAAAATTTTCTCACCATCTTTAAACCTGGATAAGATTAAGAATAAAAGAAGAATAAAAGGTTAATTAGAAGTAAATTAGATAGAAATATGATCAAATAGAAAATAGGATTAAACACTATATTAGTGATTAAGACTTGTTTAGGGTTAAAAATCACCTGATTAGAATTTAAATTAAATTAGAATGAAAATGTAAATATAATTCATATTTAATGAGAATCTAAATTAAGATTAAACACTAAATAAGGTTTAAAAAATGGGATTACACCAAAGTAATTCACTGACAGTTTTTTTTCCATTATTATTGAGTCCATAGTAACATATTTATATATTATAATTACAGGATAGTCTGTGCAAAGAACTATCCTAACATTTTCTGTAATTTCACACATTTATCATGTAGTTTCACTGGTCCGGCCACCTTATGATCTAAGTGGGGTGTATGTGGCCCGCAGTGTAATATGAGATTGACATCCTGATCTACATGTTTAAGAATTTTCCACAATAACCACTAACCATATTCTATGTCCAGCTGCCGTGGGACACTGCCCGTGCTTTCTCTGGCAAAGCAATGAGCAGCCGTCAGCACCCAGTTCTGGCTTACAATGGATCCAAAGCAGGACTTGCCAGTTCCCCATTCAGGCTACAGGGAAGGAAAATGTCAGTATGTAAAAATCCACTCGATAATATTGAACACAAAGAATTCCTTAGTAAGGTAAAGTTCTTACTGATTTCAGAGTCACGTGCCAGGGGGTGATGTAAGCTCTTTCCCCGCCCTTCTGCGCATCCTTGGAGATGTCTTCCTGAGCCACCCCACACATGGTCACACTCTGGTCACCTGATTTATAGTTATTGTATTATTGTAATGTTTCCACTTCAGTTTTTCACCTTTGGTTTTTTTTTTTTTTTTTTAACAAGCGTGAAATGTGAAAGATAAATTGTTAATGTGGTTTCATTTGGCTGTTTTGTGTTAAAGTGGAGGGTCGATTTCTACTTACTAATGATGCTGTTGAACACTTCTCCCAGTTTGTCATAGTCTTTGAGGATGAACACATGACTTTCACCACGTTTTTTTGAGGCCAAAGAATTCAGCTCCTCTTTGTTCACCTTCTCCTTGACACCAAACACATAGACGTCTGAAAGTGCACGTAAAAACATAAATGCAGACAAGTATGCCAACTCCAGCTCAACCTTTTTAATATATTATTTGCATCACAATACCTAGCATTTTCTCATTTGTATGGTCTGGGCCTGTGTTACTATAACCCAGCAAGTGCCGGATCTTTGTGAGGGCAGTCTGAGGTGGTTTCCCTATGTTGGAGTAACCTGTGGGTAGATAGACATTAGGAAATGTTGACTAAAGACTTTTTTTCTGATAGGGTTAGGGTAAAGAACATCGAATAATTAAAAGATTTTTATTATCAGTTTGAAAGATTCTTCAATAATAAAGTTTATTTGTACAGATATATATATATTTATATATATATAAAATGATTCCTCTCTCGCCCCTGCGGGCGGTCTATCCTTCAAGCTCCTAGGACTGCGCTCTTCTGGACAGAGATCTCTGATGTTGTTCCTGGGATCTGCTGGAGCCACTCGCCTAGCTTGGGAGTCACCACACCTAATGCTCCGATTACCACTGGGACCACTGTTACCTTCACCCTCCACATCCTCTCGCGCTCTTCTCTGAGCCCTTAGTATTTCACGTGCTTCTCGTGGTTCTTCTTCCTGATGTTGCTGTCATTCGGAACCGCTACGTCCATCACTACGGCCGTCTTCTTCTGTTTGTCTACCATCACTATGTCCGGTTGGTTAGCCATCACCATTTTGTCCGTCTGTATCTGGAAGTCCCACAGGATCTTAGCTCGGTCATTCTCCACCACCCTGGGGGCGTCTCCCATTTTGTCCTCGGGACTTCCAGGCCATATTCGGCACAGATGTTTCTGTATACTATGCTGGCCACTTGGTTATGGCGTTCCATGTATGCCCTGCCTGCTAGCATCTTGCACCCTGCTGTTATGTGCTGGATTGTCTTTACACAGCCTGCACCTGTGGTCTTGCCTGCTGTGATAGACCCCAGCCTCTATGGATCTTGTACTCAGAGCTTGTTCTTGTGCTGCCATGATTAGTGCCTCTGTGCTGTCTTTCAGTCCAGCTTTGTCCAGGCACTGGTAGGATTTCTGGATATCAGCCACCTCCTCTATCTGCCGGTGGTACATACCGTGCA
>VUQG01036160.1:0-11521 GCA_015106755.1 Etia nguti
TTTTGTGTGTGTATATATATATGTGTGTGTGTGTGTGTGTGTGTGTGTGTATATATACACACACGTCCCCTGCAGGCAGTCTATACTTCAAGCTAGGGTCCTCTACCAGATGCCTGGGAGTTTGAGGCTCCTGCACAGTGTCTTAGCTGTTCCTAGGATTGCATTCTTCTGGACAGAGATCTTGGATGTTGTTCCTGGGATCTGCTGGAGCCACTCGCCAAGCTTGGGAGTCACTGCACCTAGCGCTCCGATTACCACTGGGACCACTGTTACTTTCCCCCTTTTTTATATATACGTGTGTGTTTATATGCTTGTATAAACATTTGCATATAAGTGTATGCATGTGTATATATAGATGTCTTGTAATCTTTTTATCTCATTTATTTTAATTCTTTCTTTTATTTTGACTACATATCCCTCTATTCAGCAGTTTTACCAACACTTGATGTCTTTTAAAAGTGCTATACAAATAAAGCTGAATTGACTTCTTTCAGTACAAGCTAACAATAATCTTGTCCTAATCAAAATGCTTCCAAACCACAGCAGTTCAATATATGTTGTCTGTTTCATTTCTTACCTTGTAAGTTCACCACATTTGGATGCAGAGAGAGTTTACAGCCCTGGTCAGTTGTGAGTGGCTGATAATTCCTAGACCCAGGAAGGAGTATTTCTGGTGTCAACTCATGAAGGAAGAAACCTTTCATTTCTGGTCTCTACTGCATAAATACTTGTTTGTATGGTAGAGAAGAAAAAAAAAACTCTATTTGCTGCTTCACATTACTTTGTTGCCTCAGTCAGCTTTTCACTGAGAGTGTGTATGCATATGTGCCTGTGTCCATGCATATGAACGCTTAACTTTACATGCTGATAGCATCTTTCTATAGATGCAGGCTTGCCAGCAGGACTGTCTCTCTGAGTTACATGTTAACCTATAGCTGTGTATTGGCAAGGTTAGACACAGCAACATAATATCTCTTTCCAGTGGAAGTTGCTGGTTGCCGTTTGCCATGTATTTCAAGGCTAATTAGCCTGTAATAAAAGCTAATGACAGGGTGTTTAGAGCTGACAGTAAGTGGGACTTCTCTCAAGAGAATGATGCTATTTTTCTGTGTGGCTGATGTGGTGTGTGTGGCAGACATTTAGCTGACACAAGCTTGTCGTGTTTGCTGGTATAGTAACAACATAGCAATTATGCAGCAGAAACGTAGATGAAAAATTATTTTAAGCTTGCATTGTGTACAGTGTTTATAAGAAGATCAGAAGAGATGGAAAGTTTGATGAATAGTTATCATTCTTAAACTTTTATATCCTCAGAAACCACATCTGTCCAACAATGACAAAATAATACCAAATACAGCTCAGAACTTTCAACTGTATAATTTTTTCAGCAGATGGAGGCTGATATTAAGCTTGATGCTATTGTTGTGTACTGTTAAATGAAAAAAAGTCTTTTACAGTGCAGTGGAGGAAATTTGGCCCACACATCTTTGAGGCATTGTCGTAATTCAGCTACATTGGAGGGTTTTCAAGCATGAACTCTTTTTAAGTTCATGCCAGGGCATCTCAATCGGATTCAGGTCATTACTTTGACTAGGCTACTGCAAAGTTTTTATTTTGTTTCTCTTAGTCCATTCAGAGGTGGACTTGCTGGTGTGTTTTGGATTATTTTCCTGCTGCAGAACCCAATTGCACTTCAGCTTGAGGACACGAACAGATGGCCAGACATTCTCTTTCAGGATGTTTTGATAGACAGCAGAATTCATGGTACCATTTACCAGAACAAGTCTTCTAGGTTCTGAGGCAGCAAAACGGCCCCAGACCATCACATTACCACCACTGTATTTTACTGTTTAAATAATGATCACTTTCTGAGAGCTGTGTTATTTTACGCCACATGTTATGGGACACACACCTTCTAAAAAGTTCAACTTTTGTCTAATCAATCCAAGGATCCATGATCCTTGGGGATCATCAAGATGTTTTCTGGCAAAACTGAGATGAGCTTCTATGTTCCTTTTACTCAGCAGTGGTTTTCATCTTGGAGCTCTTTTTTGCCCAGTCTCTTTCTTATGGTGGAGTCATGAACAGTGACTGAGGCAAGTGTAGGCCTGTAGTTCTTTGGTTGTTGTTCTGTGGTCTTTTGTGACCTCTTGGATGAGTCATTGCTGCGCTCTTGGGGTAATTTTGGTCGGCTGGCCACTCCTAGGAAGTTTCACCACTGTTCCATGTTTTCGCCATTTGTGGATAATAGCTCTCACTGTGGTCCGCTGGAGTCCCTCTGCTTTAGAAATGGCTTTATAACGTTTTCCACACTGAGAGATCTCAATTATTTTGTTTCTCATTTGTTCCAGAATTTCCTTGATTCACAGCATGATGTCTGGCTTTTGACAATCTTTTGGTCTACTCCACTTTGTCAGGCAGGTCTTATTTACGGGATTTCTTGATTGAGAACAGGTGTGGCAGTACTCAGGCCTGGGTGTGGCTAGAGAAATTGTACTCAAGATGTGATACACCACAGTTAATTTATGCTATAACTGTGTGCATCAAGGCGCTTTATATTGTAAGGTAAAGACATTACAGTAATACAAAGAAAACAGAAAACCCTAAAAATCATATGACTCCCTATGAGCAAGCACTTTGGCGACGGTGGCAAGGTTTCTTCCATTTAACAGGAAGAAACCTCCAGAAAAACCAGGCTCGGGGGCGGGGTCGGCATCTGCTCCAACCAGTTGAGTGTGAGGGCAGGAAGACAGGACAAAGACAGGCTGTAGAAGAGAGCCAGTGATTAATAATAACTAATCAATAAATGTAGAATGAAAAAAGATGAGTGAAGAAGAAACGCTCAGTTCATTATATCTCTGTTAGCTACACTGCTAGCAGTTTTTCAGCTTCCATTGCTTTGTCATTTGCCATTGCTCATTTTGCGAGAGGCAGCTAACCTATTTGCTATAAATTTTGGCAGAACCATGCTTTTCAGGAAGTGTATTGAGACAACTGTTGTTGTGAACTGGTACTATATAAATAAAATTAATGAAAATAGTATTCCAGATGTTGCAACGACAGAATCCCTTAAATTGTTTTTACTCCAAGTACAAATAGGAAAAACAACCATTTGTACGTATTATTACTGTATTGGCTAAGATATGTAGTGACTCTGCCAAAAGTGAACAAAAACAGATTGGAAGGGTTATTTCAATACTGAGGCATAATTAGTGTGCCTCCCAACCAGTAAAGCTCACAGAGTTTTTCAGCATCAAAGTTTCCCAACAACCAGCTTCCACCCCACCTCCACCATCACTTACTTAAGCTGACAACAGGATGACAGTGTAATTATGTCAGAAAAACAGAAGAAAAGGTGATATTTTCTGCATTTTGCTTAGGATTAGTGTCACATTTTTCACTCACGAATGACAACTGAATTTTATTTAAATGCAGGCTTATGTGTCCATTTGCATTGTTTCAATTTGGGGCCACTGCTGCCAAGCTAAATAGGTTTACTTTCAACAGAAAGTAAATACTCTTTCAGAAGACTCGGAAACCATCTGCCTTTCCCACTCCAATTCTTTATCCCTTGTGGGGAAAGTGCTTAGTCACCAAAATGCAGACTATTGTGGTAGTCTTACAACTACAGTATGGCTTTTACTGGAACAGGTTTCAGGCCATAAGTGCAGATTGGCACATACTTGTGGCTGCTTACTTACAGAACACAGTATTTTCTTTTTTAATAAAAGAGAGAACACATTGAAAAAAGTAGCTACTTTGCATTTGAAACCACATCTGGCTTACTTTTGGTGATATTACATGGTTTTGAAATATAGGACTGCAATTTTCAAGTAATTTAGAAAAAGGGTTATGATAGGGTCAAAGTATAGTAGCAATTTGTCTCTGCAGTTATGTTCTATAGTAATTTGGTGATGATACAATTCTTCCTAGTCATATAATTGTTTTGTTCCTTGACAAACAACCACAGCTTTTTTTTTCTAAAAGTAGCAGTTGATTGTTGGTATCCACATACTGCACAAGGATGATGTAAGTTTCATTATGGTTGCCAAGTAACTGTACTCAGCTAGGTCATCTCGTTCACCATCTTACTCCTCTAATGGTTAACTATGGCTATTAACTATGGTTAATTGGCAGAGACTGTGAATGAAAAGATTCCCCCCTCCTTTTGCTGATGTTTCTCTCTTTGTCTCTGCCTTTCTTTTTCTAGTCTGCTTCAGCATGGAATTATGATGGAATGGATATGAATATGAGCCAGTGGGAAGGCATCCGAGCCCCTCTTCTCCACCTGGCCTTGCTGCTGCTGTTGGTATTCTTAAAGTCACCACCCTGCTACGGTCAGAACACCCATGGGGCTCCTCAAGATGAATCTCACTTCAGCTTCACTCAGCCTGACTACCATGGCACAATTTATGAAAACTCAGCAGCACGCACCTATGCCAACAGTAAAATTAAAATGGGCATCCACCTCGCCCAGCACTCCTGGGAGATCCGCTACAGAATCACCTCAGGTGACGATGACGGTTTTTTCAAGGCAGAGGAGTATGTACTCGGAGACTTCTGTTTCTTACGCATAAGGACTAGAGGCGGTAATGCCGCCATCTTGAACCGAGAGATTCAGGATAATTATGTATTGACAGTGAAAGCTTCTGTCAAGGGAGAGGCTCTTCTTGAGACCTGGACTAAAGTCAGTATTCAGGTTTTGGATATGAATGACCTCCGGCCCTTGTTCTCTCCTACCACATACTCTGTCACCATAGCAGAAAGCACCCCTCTCAGAACTAGTATAGCACAAGTTACTGCTACAGATGCAGATATTGGTTCCAATGGAGAGTTTTACTATTTTTTCAAGGAAAAAACTGAACTGTTTGCTGTACATCCAACTAGTGGAGTGGTTACTCTCAGTGGAAGGCTTAATGTTGATGAGCAGAACCGTTATGACTTAGAAATTATGGCGGTGGACCGTGGTATGAAGCTTTATGGAAATAATGGTATCAGCAGCACAGCCAAACTTTTTGTCCATGTAGAGCGTGTAAATGAACATGCTCCACTCATGAATATCCTTACCCACAGCCCCTCATGGCTGGATAAAAACCTTGTGTATGCAATGGTTACTGTTGAGGACCAAGATGAAGGCTTAAATGGAGAAATAGATTCCTTGGTAATTGTAGGAGGAGATCCCTCAGAGCAGTTTTTCGTTGAAAGAACTAAAGAAGGAGAGTTTGCTATTAAAGCCTTTGAGTCAATAAGTCAGATGTACCCTTATGGCTGTAATCTTACCTTGCAGGCTAAAGACAGGGGCACCCCGCAGAAGTTATCTGCTGTTGAAGTCATCCAAATCAAGGTCGAAAAACATCAAAATTCAGATGCTAAATTTATGCAAGAGTTGTATGATGTCAGTTTAAATGAAATTTCACCTCCAGGTACACTTGTAGTGGCTGTTAAAATCACACCAGAGCCTGATGATGCAGAATATATCCTGACAACTTCTGCGGATTCATCCTTTTTTCAAATGAATACCCTAACGGGTGTAATCTCTACTGCTCGCTGGTTCACTCAGGTGTTCCAGGATGTCTTTAATCTTGAAGTAATGGAAATGGATAGTAATCTCAAAGTTAAAGTGAGAGTAACCATTGAGGATGCCAATGATCACACACCAACATTTGCTCAGTCCTCCTATGAGGTTTTTGTTAATGAAAGTGTACCAGTTGCAACCAGTGTATTATCAGTTTCTGCAGTTGATAAAGATAAAGGTGAAAATGGATACATAACTTACAGCATTTCCAGTCTTCAGCCATTGGCCTTTAAAATCAATCAATTTTCTGGTGTTATAAGCACCACTGAAGAGCTGGATTTTGAATCCTCATCAGAAAGCTTTATGTTCATAGTCAGAGCATCTGACTGGGGGTCTCCTTACAGACGAGAAAGTGAAGTAAATGTAACAATCCATCTAGAAAATGTAAATGATAATCAGCCGTTGTTTGAGAAGGTAGCATGCCAGGGGATTATTCCTGAGGATTTTCCAGTAAATGAAGTTATTACTACAATGTCTGCAATTGATATAGATGAATTAGAGTTAGTGAAATATAAGATCATTTCAGGTAACGAACAGGGGTACTTTGACCTCAACCCAGATTCAGGGGTCCTTGCACTGCAGCATTCTCTCTCAAGAGCCAATCCAAAGAGTGGTTTATTTAGTTTAAAAATAACTGCCACTGATGGTGAGAGTTTTTCTGATCCTATGTTTGTCAATATCTCAGTTGTTCATGAAAAATCTTCCAAACGTTTCACTTGTAAAGAAACAAATGTGGCTCAAAAATTAGCTGAAAAGTTACTGAAAAAGTCCAAAGCTAGCAATAAACCTAAAATTGAGGAAGGTTTTATTGACCTTTTTTCTGTGAATCGACAGACACCCCAGTTTGACAAAACATTTCCCACAGATATTACTGTGCAGGAAGACCTTAAGTTAGGCTCAAGTGTTTTCAAGGTGAATGCCTACGATGGGGACACAGGTTTCAATGGTCAAATTCTATACTCTATTTCAGATGGAAATATTGATAACTGTTTTACCATTGACATACAGACTGGACTTATCAGTGTGTTTCTACACATGGACAGAGAAAAAAGAGATCGCTATCTCCTCAACTTAACTCTCTATGACCTTGGCCTTCCACAGAAAAGTTCCTGGCGGTTGCTTACTGTCTATATAGAAGATGCAAATGATAATTCACCACAATTTTTGCAAGAAGGAGGCTTTAGAATTGTCATACCTGAAAACATAGCCATAGGCACTGACGTCATCCAGGTTGAGGCCATTGACAAAGATCTTGGGCCCAATGGCGAGATTGTATACTCTCTTTTGACAAGCACCACTCAGTTTGGTATCAATTCCACTAGTGGGATATTATATGTTGCTGGCCAACTAGACAGGGAGTTTGTCTCTATGTTTAACCTAAAAATTGAGGCTCGGGACAAAGCGGAGGAAGGAAGCCAGAAGTTTTCTGTGACCACACTGAAAATCATTTTGGAGGATGTGAATGACTGTCCTCCATTATTTATCCCTGCTGTGTACAGAGCCAGGGTTCTGGAAGATCTCCCAGTAGGAACAGTTGTAGCCTGGTTAGAAACTCTGGATCCAGATTTGGGGTTGGGAGGCCAGGTTCGGTACTCCCTAGCCAGTGATTATAATGGATGGTTTGAAGTAGACAGGGCAAATGGAGTTATTCGACTCACAAAGGAGCTGGACTATGAGACACAGCAGTTCTACAACCTTACTGTAAAGGCCAAAGACAAAGGAAGGCCTGTTTCTCTTCTTTCTGTTACCTTTGTGGAGGTGGATGTTGTAGATGTGAATGAAAACCTCTATGCCCCATACTTTTCTGATTTTGCGTTGACTGGATTAGTTAAAGAAAATGCCCGGATTGGAACCACTCTACTCCAGGTCATAGCTAATGATGATGATGCTGGCAGAGATGGAGAAGTTCAGTACTCCATTCGAGATGGGAGTGGGCTTGGAAGATTTGCCATAGATGAAGAGACAGGTGAGTTTGTTTTTTTAAAATGATCTTGTGTATCATGCTTTTAATCATGGCAAATGAGAATTATTGCATAACAGTTTGAATTACGGTTTTAAAATACTATATGGTTGTATAAAATTGTCTAGTCTTGTAATGTTCTTGTTACTGAAGTGCATTGTTTTAACTTAAATAATCAAACAAGTCAATACTGTGCGAGTTGGGTAACACAGTAACCTACCGTGCTTTTTCAGATATAAATTGACTGGTTAGTTATTTTCGCATTATTATTAATACTCTAACTGCAGCATTTGGATTAACTAGAGGTATTTCAGGGAACGTTTAGAACACCCTGATAATAATTAATTAAAATAGTCCCCGGTAGAAGTAATGAATGCGTAAGCTATTTTTTTAGCATCACTCTGAGACAAAATGTTTTTGATTTGAGATATTGTGCAGATGAAAAATGGCAGGACCAGGACACGGTGACAAAAAGGGGCTACTGGATCAAGAAGGCATAAATGAACAGGATGAGAATAGGGCACTGTTGGAATGATACTACACATGTAACTCCAATGTAACCCAACATCTGGACTAATAGAGAAACAGCTACTAGATCAGTGCTCCAACATCTAGAAGAAGATTGACGAGGTACAACACAAAGGGGGAGCCAAGATGTCTGGTCAGGGGGGAGATATCATCATCCCGGTCTTTTAAAATTGGGTACCAAGCCCCAAGAACAACCGATGCATTTAAGGCGTTGAGTGTGAGAGCAGCTGACCTAAGCGATAGGATCATGGCTAAGCTGGCTAAGTGGCCAACTACCAAGACTAGGTTAAGTATCCTCTGAAGAGTACTAAATGAAGGAAGTAAATGTGGCATTACCGACAATACCTACTGTGACCATCACGGAAACAACCTACAATCTACACCATAACATGAAATTACTATCTGTCTGCATTTGCTAGGGAGTGGAGCTAACTGAAGCCTTTGAAGCATCCGTTTACTCCATGGATCTGAAGCCTGAGAGTAGGATTTGGTTGCAAAGCAATAAGCAGGGCCAAAAGTTACCAATTTACGTGAGCTTTTTGCTTCTGTATTTGTGCAGAGACTTTGGTTTTAAAGCAATTAGCAGGGCCAAAAGCTACCAACTTCCAGGAGCTTTTTGCCTCCGTATTCGGGTAGATGGTGGAGCAGGGTTAGAGTCCCTGGTCTGATCCCTTGTCTGATCTTTATTTCTTTAATAGACTTTCATGTTGTCCCCTTTGAAGGAAGTCATTATTGATCATGTGATTCATCACATGAGCCAAGGTGTGAATAAGGCGTGGGTCATTACCATTACTGAGAGTTAAGGTGTGAAACCACTGAGACCTTATTACAAGCCATCATAAGACCTATTGAGGTCACCTGAGGCACCTGTGAGTAGTTCAAGCTGTTGGACTGGACTACAGCGTTCACTCCCCACATGTATCAATATGAATGAACCTTGGCCAGCTATTAGCCTGTTGCTGGTTCACCATTGTTCCTTCCTTGGATCACTTTTGATAGATATGCCTCTGTTCCACTAGCACCTACTCTGCTCGACTTGATTTGGCTCTACTGGGATTTGTCGCTTTCCTTTAAAATTACGTACCACCTCAATGTAGGTGGGTTTGTTATGCGGCCCAAAAGTCCTGTGATGTAATTTGAATGCGATACAGAGGATATCGAGCTGTATGTCTATTGCTAAACGAATTGCCTCTATTGTCTGCAGAGGCTGCACTCAATACTCAAAGAACATAGTGTGAACAGCAAAACAAGAGGATGGAAGAAAATGGAAAGGGATATTTTACAAATTGTGAAAGCATTTCACAGAAAACAAATAAAGTTAAATGCAGATTGTGCAAAGTGGAGCTTTGCTTCCAGGACATCACTATTGCTGTGCACAAGCATTTAAAACGACAGCACCCTGGAGCTTTGATATCAACTCTGAATGGGTCAGTTTTAGAGAATTAGTGTGTCGCATTGATACCTTGTTTATGTTAATGTTTGTACAGTAAAATTTGTTAGCTTACCTGTCGGAAACTTCTCAGGATGATGCTTTCGAAGTGAAGACAATTTCAGGTTTGTTAGCTAATGAGTGAAATGCGATAGTAAACCATTAAATAGGAGTAGGTACACTGTCTCCTTATTTTTTTTTCTCACATGAATATTAGTGTTTATTCTGAACAGCAAATCTCTTCCACCTAACGTAGGTTGGGCTGGACTGTATAAATTATATATACATATATATATATACATATATATATATAATGTATAAAATCAGTTAAATAGTTAAACTGGCATTGAACACAACACCACCTGAGAAACTATGATATACAGCCAAATTTGTGATTAGTAACAGTCTTTACTAATTCTTTTTTACTAGTATTAAGCAAACGCGTATAACTGAGTTTGTCCTGAGAAGAGGCACTTGCACCTCTGAAATGGCTGAACTCATGACAGAGATCATCTTTAGCATGTTTATCGGCTGCAACTGGGAACATCGTCTCAAAGATAAGAGCAAGCCTCACTCCAGAGCATGTCTACTGGAATCATGAATCCATAAACTGAATCATCTGTAAACTTGGAAACTTGTTAATTTGGACTGGAAAATTAAATTGAAAATGAAATTTAAAAAGTGATGATGCTTCGTAATGTTTAGTAATGATTATACTCTAGGTCAGGGTCTTCCCACTTACCCTGGTTGCACTACTTTTCTATCATGTATGGACTGAGCTTCTGAGCATGCAATGTCTTTTGTATGGGAACTCTTCTAGGAGATTTGTAATTAAAAGTTTTAAGTCGATTTACTCTCTATAGTTTATTTGTGGCAAATTAATAGCTTGTGTGGCTTTAACAAGTGTACATTTGAAGTTAAACTGGTGAATGTGACTGAGCCTAAAAAAATAACACAAGTTTACATTGGTAATAGATATATTTACTTCATTGAACAATTCATAAAGTTAACAGTTGTGTTATTTCCCACTAAAAATGTACTTATACTATAGTTTGCCAGTTCTCAGCTTTATATTTTAATTAACTGACACCACTGAGTTTAGCGTGGACTTCCCAAAGGATCCTAGCTCTGTCATTCTTAACCACACTCTACCTTTTTGTGCACACAAAAAGATGATGCCTGTGTCTTGTATGAGAGTTGTCAAAGAACCAATGACCACTTGTGGAGAGCTACAGAAAGACCTGGAATCTGCAGGCACAATTGTTTGAAAGAAAACAATAAGTAATGCAGTCCACTACCAATACCTGTATGCATGCTCACAACGCAAGACTCCATTGCTGACGAAAAGCATGTTGGAGTGCGTTTAACGGTTGCTGAACAACAGCAGAATATAGTCTGGTCAGATGAGACCAAAATTGAACTCAGTGTGTGTTATGGCATCCAAAATGTTTAGTGGCCAAATGTCACCCTAAAAACACCATACCAACAGTGAAGTCTGGAGGTGGGAATATCATGGTGTGGAGCTGTTTTTCAGACCTGAGCGATGCATGCAACTAGGAGGCATCTTGAAGCTATCATCACTAACAAAGGCTTTATATGAAGTATTAAATATTAAATTGATATCAGAATCAGAAAGTCTTTATTTATCCCCAAGGGGCAATTAAGATACAACAGAGCAGCATGACGTTGAAGATAAGGACAGGGCATAAACAGGCAATAAGAATGAGATAATAAATACACAGAATATACAGTATATAGACAGTTTTAAAATGACACAGTTTTAAAATTAAAGTGACTGAATAGGTGAATAAATAACTGTAAGTGACTAAAAGTGAATAAAGTGACAGTATTAAAAGAGTGTAGAGTAGTTTATGTTTCTGGTGTGGGAAATGGTCTTATCGGCTGGAATTAAAAAGCAGAGTGGCTTTGGGGACTCTTCATCCTGCAGGAAATGCAGCGGAGGCGCCGCCCAGAGGGGAGCCATTGAAATGCGGGGTGAAGAATGTGAGAGGGGTCATTGATGATTTTG
>VUQG01036161.1:0-10286 GCA_015106755.1 Etia nguti
CGACAGAATTTGTTTCCCCTGCGTCGGGAGCACACGCTGGGCTGTCCAAATCACGGACAAACAGTATCCCACATTGTTGATTTTTAGTTTGCAAACACTTCTTATAATGACTAACTACTCCTGAAATTTTTGAGATGTGAGGTCTTTATACAGGGAAGTTACAGTGGGATACAAATAATATCAGGCTGATCCTGCCACAATTTGTTCCCCCTGTGTAAATCACGGACAAACAGTATCGCACATTCTTGATTTTTACCTCCCAAACACTTCTTATTATGACGTATTACTCCTGAAACTTTGGAGGATTTAGCTGTTTATACAGTAAAGTTACAGGAGGATAAAAATAATTATCAGGCAAAATGTTCTTGGTTTGTTCAAATAATCCTGTCCGATACCACGTGAGAACAATAAATATATAATTTTCTGTTGTAACCCTCAAAGTGAATGGTAATGTAACGATACTAATTCTTCACTTTTTCAAAAAACTAAAACATCAGTACGTCCTGCATGTTCCCGACGCAGGGGAAACAAATTCTGTCGGGGATACCTACTTTGGCACAACACCGGCCTCCGAAACTGTTTTGTTTTGGACTCTGGTGTTGTCGGCCTTCGGGTCGACCTCCTGAATGGAGGATTCATGGACTGTTGTGCTGCCGACCTCCGGGTCGCTCCCCGGAACTAAGTGATTATGGACTCTTGTGCTCTCACCCTCTGGGTTGACCTCCAGAACTGTCTTGTGTTGACCTTTGTACCTTGGACCTTCACAGTTATGCTTTCTTGACTCTTTTTGCTCATGTTTTGGTCTGGGGTCCTTGTTGGGTGTTTTGTTTTGTTTTGTTGGTTGGTCTCGGTTTGCGTTTTTATGTATCTTTTTGTATTCATTTGTGTTCTAGTTTCAGTTTAGCTCATCTAGTTAATTTCTAGGTTGCTGTTTAGTCCTTTGTTTCTTAGTTCCTTTTGTCATCTCCCCCTGTACTAAGTCTCCCTGGTTCATGTGTCTACCTGTCATGTTTCATGTTGTCAAGTTCGTGTCATGTCTACGTCTCCATGTTTTTTGTTTTATTTTGAAAGAGTCTGGTGTTCTTTGTTCATTGTATTTAGTTTCAAATCCCCTGTCCTGTCATTAGGTTCATGTGTGTCAGCTGTTCTCCCTCATGTGTTTCCACTTCCCGTGATCATCCCTGTGGGTATTTAATCTCTGTGTTTCATTCAGTCTGTGTCCTGTCGTCTGTGTATCTTCCCTCATGTTACGTCAGGTTTCAGGACTCTGTGCTGGTCATGCTGCTTATTCATTTATACTTTTCATAGTTCTTTGGCACAGAGTCCTGTTCACAGTCACCTTGTCATTTCCTTCCTAGTTGTCTCACGTAAGTCTCAGTTTTCAGTTTTCCCAGTTTAGGTTCTAGTTTTGTTTTTCCACCTTCAATCAGCCAAAATAAAGGCTGGCTTTTCGTTTCAAGTTCAGTGCCGTCTCCTCGCCTGTGTCTGCACCTGGGTCCTCACATTCCCACACACGGTCTGCCACGCAAAACGTGACACACAGTACATTACACTCCACAACTTGCTTCTGTTTTTGAGAAAACACTAATATTAGCACCTATTTGCAACCCTGTTACCCTGCATATTGAAATCAACTTTATAAAAACATGTTAAAAACATATAAAATATTGTTAAGTAACATTTCTGTGGTCCTGGGATTTATCTATCACATGTACGCCATAATCTAAAAGTAACTTACTTTAAATTTAACCATGTCACGATATCATTTTCAATAAAAGTATTCATAAATGGTTTTATTAGCTCACAAAAGGGTTTGATCTGTTGCCTTTATGATAGTTCTATTCATTATATTAATAGTATATTTAAGCATATATTTGAAAATAAAAACTGAAATTACTAAAGGAAAACATGTGACTATGTAAAACTTGGGCAAGGATGTCAAAAGTTGCTTAAATTCATATTAATTAAGGGTTTTCTGAAACTGAAACAAAATTCCCTATGAAGGTGATTTTTCAGGTTCCAGGGTATTGGTAACAGGGTTGAGTTAACCATAGCCCACAGCTTTTTTCTTCTTCTTCTTTTTTGATAATTTATTATAAGTTTTTCTGAAATACAAAAACTTATTTTAAAAAGGGTACATTTTTTCACAATTTTTGAAGCCTAAATTGTCCTCTAATAGTAGAAATAGTACCGAAAGCACAGTCATATTACTGTTGTTTAAACCTTAGCTGCTTTCCACCAGTCAGACAAGGGAAATGGCTGCTTTGTGCTAAATTTAAAGGTACAGTGCTTTTACAAATTACACTTTACAAAGACCACCATCCAACGTTTTATAAATAGCAGGAAACAATAGTAAAGCATTTTATTGTGTTTTGATTGAGATTATTCAAATTTACACATAATCATTGTCTCTCCTATTCAGGGTCTTAATGCACTACAGCAAGTCTAAAACTCAGCAGGTGATTATTATTTATGAATGTCTGCTGTGTGCCCGCATCAGTGTAACATGATGATCTGTTTCCTGTGTCAACTGTTGATTGGCTTTGTGGGGGCAGGGATCGGATAAATGTCACCTTTAACATTTCCAGAATCCTCCCATAGATTTTTATGGTAGACCTTTTATATCTCTGGGGCATCCACGTATTCTCCTTTGTCAAAAAAAAAGGCTGCTTTAACTCCTCTCCCTTTGATGTCTTGCAGATAAGAAAAGTTTCCTCTAATTGGCTGACCACTACAAATAGAAGGTTTGATGGGTGGGACATCTGTGCCCACAATTCCTGAGATGACCATATTAAGAATACCAAGAGTAAGCAGTCTGAAGTCTAAGAGTTTGTCAAGGAAAAGTGGACCTATCAAGGAAAACTATGATAGGTCCACTTTATATCCCTATATATACAGTAAGTATATCTACAGTATATTATCTAATATGTCACTGTTGTCATCGTTATCAGCCAAATATTTAATCCAAGAGATCAACATCTAACATATGAAGTTGTAGTCTGTTATATTCTAATTTAATCACACTCTACAATTTTTTTAATTCCAAAAGAATAAATAAATACAATTTCCAAGCTAGTTGTAAACTGTGTGAGTAGCACAAAACAACAACAAAAAAAATGTGTCACAAGAACATCCCAATAAATGACACAAAGAAGCATGGCACTTATTTTTATTCAAATCAAATTCCTGAATCACTTTCATAATACCTAGACCAACATCACGTAACATGAATCACATCTGACTGATGATCACAGAATGATTGATAAAATTGTTGAGCTGTGTTTCCTGCACTGGAGGGTGCTCTAGTAATGACTTCACAGAGTCACATTAAAGAGTTAAAAGGGGTCAGACATCTGCTTTCCAGGTCATGCACAGTGACATGTCCCAAAAAATAATATGCCCAATGCATCAGGCGCTGGTCAGTGAGGAAAGACATTCTAAGAAATATAGAGCAGAGGAGAAATCAGCATTTTTCCTTAGCTGCAGGGAAACTGATCAAATGAGTAAAAGCACAGTATGTTATCTTCGCCTGCTCTAGGTCTACAGACTAACTGATCCACAGCTCAATTTCCAACACAGTACTTGTAGCAAGCATTAAGTCTTAAAGCCTTTGAGGGCTGGTCCAGGTGGCAGATACTTTTTGAGGATATCAAAAAACCTGCCGTGAAAGTCTCACATACTGATGAGACACCGGCATTTTAAAATCTTCATGCCATCTGTCCCACCTCTAATCGAGTGAGGCACTCCTTTAAACCAGCAGTGGCTCCAACAGGCCCATAATTAGAGTCTACAGGTACACGGTGTAGTGGTTTACACATTCATCTAACAAGTGAGATTCCAGGGTTTGATCCCAGTCGTGAAGGGCATCCGGCATAAAAACTGCCAAAATCTAACATGTCGTGCTACCTACTGTAAATACGGGAGCAGCTAAAAGTAGCTTTAGATTCTACTGGCAGTAGCTCTGTTAATTATATGAAAGCAACACAAACATGGCCATGGGTTACTGTTTAGCTAATAACTTACAAAGGGGAACCAGACACTTCAGTGACTTACACAAGAACCTGAGGAACAGGTCAGTCCGATTTTGCTTCAAGAGACAAACTCGGATTGGCTGGTCTGGCTCGCTCAAAGGAAACATTTCAGAAGATAATGATGGTATTAAAAACACTGACATTTCCAAGTGGAATCACACAACTTTGAATCTTCGCATATTTATATGGACAAAGATGCAGCGTGGGCTAAAATATCAGTGAAGCAGCATGAGTAAACTTATAAACTTAATGCAATAGCAAAAAGCGAATCTACTGTGCTATAAAAATCTATTTTTCATGTGAAAAATGAACAGAAGTGGTAATAACTATGACCCTCCAAAAAGTTTCCTAATAAATAATTTATCATTACTGGGAAAAAAAATACATATTGACATTGCGTAAAATAACCCAAGGCACGCAACTTTTCCCTTTGTTTACAGAGCAGTGCAAAGGCCGAAACTCAAGATTTATTACGGTATCCACCCAATGCTTGGCCTGAAGGAAAGAACCCATAGCGTGGGCCACAGCAGCTCGTTGAGAAGCCGGATGAGATTGTGTCCTGAAATCAACTGACATGTTCAAGCGCTACTCTAAATAGGATTTTTTTAAAAAAATGATAATAATAATGAAACTTTAGTGCAGGAACCGGATGCTCATCTTCTGTTCCACATCCACCTTTTCCAAGACCTGCGAAAAAACAAACAAAAACAAGACAAGTTTATACTACAGAAAAATGTGCTGCTCTAAAGTTTACATTTGCAGCTGGGACTTAAAAGAACATCTGTTTTAAACCTGTCCAAAAAAAGTAAGTCAAAGCTCTCCTGCCATTTCAGTTAACCATCGCCCCTGTCCTGGGTGCTGGTTCACCCATTAGACCACTGCGACTTCAGTCCCACACAAACTATTTAAAACTCAATGTTACAACACAGTGTGACATTTTTGTCCAGCGGTGCCATAAAACACCTTTAACTGTCACTATAAGCTGAAAACAGCATATTACATATTAACTAAAAGAAGTCTTTGGAAGAGTTAGAGGTTGAGACAGTTTAACTTGCTTGTAAATGTCCACACAAATCAAACTGTGAAAACCAAGGCTTGAATTTACTGGGATTATTTCATCCTCATCCTCTCTTAATAACTAAAAAGACACACACTCAATTGTTGTCCACTGGAAAAACATGCTCTGCTCTGTAAAATGCATCCTTGATATATATATTTCCTTCTTTTCTGTGGTCAGTCCTGGGCTCTAGTTTGTGTACCACTGGGGCCTCCGATGCTAAAAATATACCTGCACATGGTAGTGGTCAGTTTTTAATTAAAAAGAATCCTTCAAACAGCATCTGTTATGTCATTTTAAGTTTAGCAGCAATGCTTCAGTGGTTAGCTTAAAAAGGAAAACACACAGCAGTACAAATATGTATGTCAACCACGAAGCTTGCCTTGATAAACTCATTGAAGGAAATGCAGCTATCTCCGTTTGTGTCAGCCTCCTGGATGGTCCTATCAGCAATGCTGCCGAGTTGTTCATCTGAAATGTTAACTCCAACCATCATCCGCAAGACCTGGAACAAACCAGCAAAAAGTATTTTTAAGAGTCACCAAATAACAAGGTGACGTATATTTTTGCAATACACAAGATCATTTGTAGCTATTTTGGTTCACTGGCAAAGCCACACTTAACTGGGAAATGCATGATAATAACTGATGGTGCACGCATAATGAGTGAAAAACGAGTGGACAAATAGTACTCAGAAATACACATTTAGTCCTACAGGTTCATGCATTACACAAAGCAGGTGACACAGTGAAATGTTTTGCGCAAAACAAGAGATGTGGCTGAGTCATTAACCCTGAGCTTATAGCAATTACAGGTCAGAGAATGTCACTGAGCTCGGCCAGCTTTAAAGAGGGACGACAAATAACACTGAGGGAGTGCAAAGGAAGCCAAAATACAGGATATTAGACTGTCTGGGAAGGATCAGCCTGTAGTTAAGGTGAGATATCACATCATTGTCAGCACAAGGGCAAAGTCTTCCTTGACAGTGAAATCCTGCTCTCTGTAAAACACTTTAAAACAAATGTGGTGCAATAGCTCTTGTTCATTCGTCAAACTTACAGTCTGTAGAGATAAATTTACAGAAATAATAATTGATATTCACAGAAAGGAAACGTAGCGTCTGAAAATGTCTTGAATTCTTTAGGTATAAAATAATATCCAGACTTTATAAGGGCTTCCAAGAGGCCTCAGACGCAAACAGCCACCACATTAAAGACATATGAGAATTTGAAGTCAAAATAGTTCTGTCCACAGGGGACTGGGATAAAAATTACACAAATTTCAACCTAAATACTGTTTCACGTACTTTGAGTGGATCCGGTTAGAAAAATGTTGTAAACTTTTATTTTATTACTCCTACCATAAAAGACACCAAAGTGTAGGAACAAAGTGCTGGAGGTTATATGGATCAACAGTAGCTAATCATTACCATTAATTTTGTTCTGACTATGTATCAGGGAACATTCAAGCACAGAAAATTCAAGCTAAAGAAGTCAAATACAAATACAGGGAAAACAAAATCTCTGATAAAGACGTGGTTACACTCTGAAGGCTGGCTCAAAATCATTTATGAAATCAACATAACAGAAAGACAGTCATTTGCTTACAATTACAGCAGGATAAATTTATGGAATTGTGGTTCAAACTGATTGCATTCATCACCTCATTTAGATCAGATTTAGCCTAAGTGAAAGTGACAAATTATCTTTCACCAAGAGAAAAACGAAAAACAACTTAAAACTCGTGTGTGAACCGCAACAAGAATAGAGAAGAGAGGGAAGTGTGAAATCCTTCTGTTCTGATCCATTCTAGTGAAATTATACAGAAAAGTTAGTTAATATGACGTAGAGGTTTCTTATAAATTTTACAGTTTTTGCTATATTAACAGACAAGAACCCCATGCATGTAAAATTTAACCTGTATGCTGATGTTTTTGTTTGGGAAATTACAGTTTGAAAAATGATACATGACGTCTCAAATAAAGAATGACTACACAGGGCTGACTGAACTTCTGATCAGAGGGGAAAACCCCCCCCCAGAAATAAATGGGTGTGGAATTACAGATATTAATTTTTCTTGTATGTCTCACAGTTGCCAAAAGATTCCGTAAGGTTTAAACACACTAATTATTCACTGTGTGAACCACAAACTACATGATGACTCCAAGCCAATTCACTCACCTGCAGGAGCTCATCTCGGGAGATTTTGTCATCTCTGTCCAGGTCATACAGACGGAAAGCAACTGAAAAGAAAGACACAGGTAAGTCAGATACTCTTAAACCCACGCTAAGATGATACCAGTTCCACCTTAACACTCACAGAGCAGCTTGTTTGTCCTGCTGTTCAGGGGCTCAGTAGCTGAGGGGTTCTTGTTCTTCTCGTTGTCTTCGATTGGTCTGAAGTGAGCCAGGGTCCGCATGAAACCCCGGAAATTTACTTGGTCCTCTCTAAAAATCGCAAGCACGAAATATTTACTATAACTCTGTGGAAAGTTCAGTCAGATTACCTTTGTGCTCAAATACGTATTGTGGGCACCACAATGAACTAGTAACCTAACACCACTGTGCAGATTTGAATGGTTTCTACATCTATTCTCAAGTTGTTTTAAAACAAACAGGCCAAAACCAGAGAAGCCAGAATCCGTCTGAAACCATTAAAAGACACAGCTGCAATTACAACGCCTACACATGTGACCTTTTAGGATTTTAATGATACATTTAAAGACATCTGTTTTGTTTTTTTTGTTCACTTTTTTCCCCTCCCACAGTGATGAAAACATCCAAATACCTGTCAAGTATACGACTCAAAACCCCATTTGATTTACCTCCACACAGACTTGGCAGTAAGGACTGAGCTTCTCCAGTCTGCAGTCAGGAAACCACAACTGAAAGGCATTACAGCCTGGTCCAGCTTTGTGGCGATGGTGCTGGTGACTCAATTTTATAGTAGTGCAAAAACAAGCTTTCCAAACTACTGCAGAGCAATAACACACACTACTCACCCCTCAGGAAAGAATGCATTGATGATTCTATCTCCCAGAGGGTTGATGGCCAACTCAGGGATCCTCTGGAAATCTTCTCGACTGTAAAAATAAGGAGACTTGATCACAGTTAAATTCCAAACTCAGTATGTTTTAACTGTTCATTTTAACCTAACAATTCACCACCAGTCTTATACTGAGAGTTGATGAGCTTTACTAAGACATGACACATAGAAAAACTCACGAGGTCATGTGTTGAGTAACGTGATGAATATGACATAAATCAATATTCGTTTATAAAAACAAAAAAAATTGTTAAAAACATTGTTCAGATTTGTCACACACTGAAAATGTTTCTTACTCCAGCTGGTTGGACTAGAAACAGATCTGTGAAATCTCACTGTTGTGAAAACTAATGAAACGATAAGGAAGTCACACTGAACAAACGTGACTTCTACTGTGACTGGAAGCACTTGAGCAAGGAAAAAAAAAAAAAAAGTACAGCCAGGAACTTATTATGTGTAAACACAACATCTTTCATATATCCAAATTCAATGAAACCGAACAGAGTGTGTGTGTGTGTGTGTGGGGGGGTTGATTTGCCCTTGAGAGACTGACTTGCCCCTTCCCCTTCAAGGAATCTTTTCAAATAACCAAAGGGCTTTCAAAATAAAAATTTTAGCTGCTTAATGATTACCAGTCTCTTCACCTATCAGTTAAGACAGAATCTGAATCAGATGAATAGTCAGTGACAGAAAAAAGATTCATTACATGATTTCATCACTGAAATGAGTGACAGATCTCATATTGCCCACCTTTATCTCAGCAGAACACTTTGTCTTACACCTAATTTTTTTATCTAAACAGCACCTTCAGAGAGGCCAAATTAGTAAAACAATGCACACTGTATGATTTTCTCAATTTAAATACCCTTGGAGGTGTGTTTTTTTTTTATGACTCATTCTCAAGTCAACCAGAAAACTTAACTACTTAGGTGACCTCTATAACGGAGTCCTTGTAGTGTGGGCTGGTAAAGGAACAAGACAAATGAGGTGCAGCTTGTGGCTCCTGTTTATGTTTTTGCTCACCTGAGGGTGCCGTTTTCCCCTTTATCCAGGCTGGTGAAACGGCTGTACAGGCG
The DNA here is from genome assembly GCA_015106755.1 of Etia nguti. Lineage (NCBI taxonomy): Eukaryota > Metazoa > Chordata > Actinopteri > Cichliformes > Cichlidae > Etia > Etia nguti. The sequence continues at coordinate 9,210 of VUQG01036161.1, forward strand.
AGTGATCTGACTGTGGGAAACTGCAGCGACAAAGATTTTGACTATCAGATGAGCCAAAGATAGATGATACACAACTTAATCCACAACAAACCCTCACCCATATAATGCACCCCATTACACTAGCAAAATAAAGAGAGTTATTGGGTACAGCCTCAATCAGAAAAAGCAGTCAGCCAAAGACATCTAAATATGAGAGCACAGCAATCAACTAGCTAATGTCCAAGAGGTTTCGTCTTCACACAAGGACTCAACTCTGAGCTCAACTTACAGCCAGTTTCCTTCTTAATTTCTTCAATTTCCTCTTCTCGGAGTAACCTGGACGCTCTGGATCCCATGGTGAGATGTTAACGGGGGTTTAAAATCGAGATGACTCGCTAAGGCGTCTTGCGCAAGCTCTCCAAGAGTCTCTATTAAAGTTAGCAAAAAAGCTAACTAACTGAGCAAAAAAGGCTGCTATGTTCGGATAAAAGGAACGCAGCTGGAGTTCAATCTAGAAATTAGCTGTTTATCTTCCTGTCGATGTAACTCAGCTGGAAGTCTGTCTGCTGCTTTTGCTTTTCTCCGGCACACAGGGACGTTTTCACGTTACCAAGACGGGTTTCGGTGAAGTTATCTTCCTGGTTTATAGAGGAGGCGGGGCTAAGGAGGCCGCCTCCCCGTTGGGCCGTTCTCACCGGGGTTAGGTGGCAGACTTGATGCCTGCTTAAAATGTCAAGAACAAGCGTTGTAAAAGAAAATAATTACAGTTTTAAAGCTTAAAAATTATAATTAAAACTATTAATGGACAGGACAGAGCTGGAGATATAAATAGTGTTAAAAATGTATAATTTGTGGAAAATGTCCACAGGTTTTATTTTCTGGCTGAAAATAAACTAATAAATAGATTAGATTAGATTAGATTAGATAAAACTTTATTAATCCCTCGGGTGGGTTCCTCCGGGAAATTCGGTTTCCAATAGCACAACACCGACAGAAGCATAAATATACCATATATACACATATATAAATACAGAGACATATATAAATACCGAGTGTACAAAGGGATAAAATAGAATAAATAGGAATAAGAATACAAGG
>VUQG01036171.1:0-11230 GCA_015106755.1 Etia nguti
TGCATTGAAATCTGCTGCAATGACCCGGTTACTGCGTTCACCAGATATCAACACAATTTCGATCCGGTCCTCACGTGTTAACCTCTTCGACATGTCAATGGCTGTGAACAAAGAGAAACTTGTAAATAACTCATGAAAGAATAAAGTTACGTTGAAACCAAGCACACCATTGTTTTTCTTGTGACATTACCAATGAGTTTGATGTGTCACATGGCCCTCTTCCTATTGAAAAAACAAAAGTTGTATCCAAGATGGCCAACTTCTAAATGGCCACCATGGTCACCACCCATCTTGAGGAGTTTGCCCCCTCACATATACTAATGTGCCACAAACAGGACTTTAATATCACCAACCATTCCCATGTTATTACGGTGTATCCATATAAATGGCCCACCCTGTACTTAGAAAACAAGTCATTGCCAGAAAAAAAATGCTTCTAAAAAAAGATTTAAAAAAAACTGTCATAAACAAAAAATCTGCTAAATACTGCAACAGATAATGGTGCAGATGAACTTTCTACATAGTCCAGATATTTTATGACATAGATAAAGGGTCCTCGTGCCTTTTTGAACAGCCTGTTTGTTTTTTGTTTGTTTTTTAGTGGAGAGTTTGATGTCATTCATCTTACCCAGAGTATAATATCTGATAGCTTGAGCTTACATTTACATTTTAAGCTATTAGACTAAAGGTTTGTCTGTAATTATGCCCCTGGATGGCAAACAATTAGAAACTGCACTCACCGGCCACTTTAGATACACTTATTATTGTGTTGGACCTCTTTTTGCCTTCAGAAACATTCCTTAGCTATTTTAGTCCATACTGACATGACAGCATCACATAGTTGCTGCAGGCGACTTGGCTGCATATCCATGATGTGAAACTCCTGTTCTACCACATCCCAAAGGTGCTCTGTTTTACTGAGGTCTGGTGACTGTGGAGGCCATTTGAATTCAGTAAACTCAGTGTCTCATTCAGGAAAGCAGTTTGAGATTATGAGAGCTTTGTGACATGGTGCAATACCTGCTAGAAGCACATATCAGAAGATGGGGACATACACTGTGGCCATGGAGGGATGGATGTGGCCCGGAACTATAATGTGGCCTTTAAATAATGCTCAGTTTGTACTAAGATCCCCAAAGTTTGCCAAGAAAATATCCCCCACACCTTTACAACACCATCATCAACTCAACTGTTGAAACAAGGCAGGACGTGTGCTTTCATGTTGTTTATTCCAAATTGCGGTCCTGCCAACTGAATATTGAAGCAGACAAACTTAATTAATCAGGCAACATTTTCCGGTATTCTGTTGTTCAATATTGGTGAGTCAGCATGAATCGGATCGTCAGTTTCCCGTTTTTAGCAGACAGGAGTGCCACCTGGTGTGGTCTTCTGCTGATGTAAAACATCTGCTTCAGAGATGTTCTGCAACATACCTCGGTTATTTGAATTACTGTTGACTTCAGCTTGAAGCAGTGTGTCTTCTCTGATGCCGCTGGCATCCATGAGCCATTCAGTTAAACAGGTGTACCCATTAAAGTGACTGGGGAGTGTAGTGGAATTTCTTTTGAGATAGTTTTCTTTCCAAAATGTTTTAATCTTTCCACGCTGCTAAAAACACTGAGACTGAGCTCCTCTGTACATCCGTCCATATATCTTGTATACGATTATTATTCTAACAATTTAAATTGGCAGGAGTTACATTGGTTAAGAAAATATGGTGTGTGAGGAGTGTATTTATTTTATCGTCACGTTGACTAGCCGGTGTCATTGTCACAGTCTTTGTGTGTCCGGTTTGTCAGGTCTACAGTCCAGTGTACTGAAGAGCAGAACTTCCTGCAGAGCTCTACCTGAGCCTCTCTCCTGGCACTCAGTCAAGCTGGTTTGCCCTCATTGGCTGTTTTTAGCCTCTTAAGAGGCATCATGTTGCAGCAGCCGGCCTTGTGTCTGTAATGGAGATAAATAGGGCAAGGTCAGGACACGCAGGGTTGGGTTAGAAGCCCGTCAGTGTTACAGTCTATAATCCCCTCCTCCATGCTATGCTAGCCAGCATCTCTGTCCTGCTTTGCTAGCCTGCTCTCTCTCTATTGTCCTCTACTTGTGGGTCTAGTTGGATCTTATTACACCATTCCCAGCTGGACTGCTCAACATCTGGGTCATTTGTAGCTCATTTTGCTTGTGTACACTGCTGGAACTCTGCAGAGACATTACCAACCCCATGACTCGGCCCTCTGCAGTGCTCCTGTCCCTAGTGCTCAGAACTCATCTACATTTTAAGGCTTTTTTTTTTTTGCCTTATGAAATTTATCATGCAGGATAATTCTGATTATATGCAATGTATTTGTGTTTTTCATGGTATGATAAGTACAATACTTGCTTGCCTGCAGACTCGGGGGGGCCTTTAGAAGTCTCTTTACTCCTTCCTGCTGTGCTCCTAATTACGTGTCTAGGTTACTTCTGAGGTTGACATGTCGTGTGGTTGCATGCACGAGGTTCTTGTTTTGTTCCCTTTTACCGTGCTTAAGGCTGCTTTCAGCATCTGCTGATACAATGCTAGCCACTGTTTTTGTAAAGGCGAATAACAGCAGTGTTATATGGAATCGGAAGGTACTACACAACATCCTCATTTCTAAAACTAGTAGATATGTTTATCATTGCTGTCTGAATATATGTGTGCAAAAACACTCTGAATCTGTGTTGATATACAAATATGCATCCATGTACCTGCGTCATCTACAGCTTGCAGACACAAGCGTGTTCTTTCTGTTCCCAGCTGTGCAGATGCAGCTGCTCTGCCTGTGGGTATACATGAGACTCAGAGCAACAACCTCCAAGTTCTTCCTGATGTAACAGAGCTTGTTGAATCCAGCCAAGGCAGCCCTATAACCTACCCACCTGTTCTGATGCAACTCCAGTGCCAGGCCGACAACCCTGCAGAACTCTGTGTACCCGCTGAGGCCTGTGCTAGTGCTGGAACGACCCCACCTTCCAGCATGGTAACAAGAGCTCGCTCTTGATTTTTAAATCTTAACTGGGATCTGCAAATGGCCTGTGTGTTCCTTGTGGTTTGGATGCTCTACAGTGTTTCCTGAGAAGTACGGCTCAGGGTGCTATAATGGTTTACAGTATCAGCTGAGACATGTCTTATGTTCTTTGTCACCCTTTTAGATTTAAAGACTTTTGCTGGAATCCCAGTTGAACCCTGAACCTTTTATCAAATGTCTGCTGTGCAACTTTAACTGTTAACACAGTTTTATTGCTTAATAGTGTTTAAATTTAAGACTCCTCAGCTGATGAGCCTTCAGGTCGTCCTCCAAGCTGCAGACTGCACTGTGAGGACACCTCCGGTGCAGGCCTGACTCTCAAGACAGGAATCATTGCCAAAAATAAAGCTGCCAGTCGAAACTCCACCATCCAAAAAAATATTTTAAATGCACAAGATTATGAAGGCAGATGTGCAGCACTAAGTGAACTTAAATTTTTGCCTGTGTGCATGTGAAGTAACTGACTGCTCCAATACTGTTCTACATTTCAGTTCTGTAGCATGTCGTTATTTTGAGCAAATTAACATTAATGATTTATCATAGGAATGCAACACTGCGATTCTGTTAAGAGGAAATTTTAGTAATTAAAATATATGTATATATATGCACACACACACACACACACACACACAACTACTACAGTCTATTAAACTTTATTATTTTTTAAAATGAAGGACATTTTCATCATCTACACAATTCTTGGAACAGCTCTTTGATTTTACTTCCTGACGTCAGAGTGGAGCTTGCAGCAGAGGTGTCCCCACACTCGAGATCTTGAGCCAGACCCCCCTGAACACTGTTTTTAAGTGACCCTCATGCAGTGTCCTCTGTTGTACTGAGATTTAATGTAGAAATTGACAGGAGGTCGGAGCAAACACACAAGTACTGTAAATCTAAAATGAGAAAAAAAATGAAAGTTCTTGAATGAATTGCGTAGACTCATGTTTGGCTATTTGTATCCTTTAGATCTGCTCCCTGCTGTTCAGGGCCTTGTCCTCAGAGCTGGGTGATGATGATGATGGTGGTGCTCCCAGACTACCTGTCCTGGCAAGTTTCAGTGATGAGGAAGACTATCCGAGAAGCCCGTCACTCTGAGGGAATAGCAGTTACCCACTAATTAACGATATTCTTCTCTAAATAGTTATCAAAGTGTTAATCTCTCCAGCATAGTTTTTTTTATTAAATATTGTTTATTGTTAAAATGTTTTTTCCCCCCCAATTACTGTTCATTGGAACAATATACCATCCATGTTGTCTGCCAATAAAAATTTGCCATGTTGGGAAGGTGCCACACCCATCTGATGGTAACTGGCACGCTTTGTGTCAGAGGAATGTGGTAGCACAAACAAAATGTACAAAGTGTTCCCAAGCACTGTAGAGCAGTGAGCTAAACGTCCTTCATGTGAACAAAACGCCGCCGCAGTGTGTGTTCAATACACATCACAGCCATGAAATACAGCAGGTTAATAAATATTATAGTCTTTATTTAAACATTGTACACATGTGAAAATGTTTGTTTCTTCCACGTAGACATGCTCTGGTTTAAACAGAAGGATGAAGTGGATGAAAAAGAGTCGTCCAGGGAGGTGTGAAACAGGAAGCAGGGACCACAGAGCTTACAGCGGTAGTGCCAAATGACTGGGAGAAGTGCTTTATCATTTTTGTTAAGGCTGCTTAGATTGTCCTCAGTGCTGTAACACTTAAAAATCACATTTTGCCAACTCACACTGTTCACCGTCCTGAATCTGTTCTCATTTCAACACGACACCTGACAGCGTGAACTTGTCAGACACATTAAGGAAACAATCCTTTAGATTAGTGCAGACTGTAAACAGTGATCTGAAGATCCATGGGAAGGATTTTCCAAGTGTGGGATGGCTTTAGTACTATTCCTGATTGAGTGCAGAGAGGAAGCAGATTTCAGGAGGGGGAAGGATTAAAAAAAAAATAAAAAATACAGTGCCGTTAAAATGATGGTGTTAAGACAGCAGGGCATGATGGGAAAGCTCTCTTTTTCCAACTCTTATGGCTACTTGACAGTTTAATGCTTTGTGCTCAGTCGTGGCACATTTTTAGGGGGAAGGTTGAAGACTTATTTGCCAGTATCAATGACACATGATACATGGCACATTGTAATATTACACAAAAATGTGGATTTTACCTTGAAATCTTCCTGTAGTGGCGCATAGAAATATACTGACCATTTTTCACATGAAACCTGCAGTGACATGACTTAAGAATGCGCCACTGGATCTCTACAAGCAGGGGGAGAGGAGGGAGAGAGACAGGAAAAGCAAATGGTGACTGTGAACAAGAGTTTCTGTAAGCTACTTGACGCGGCGAACAATCCCCATGGAACAAAGAGGTTACAAAAATACATTTGGTCACCTGACCAATTTCCGCTGCGTTGAACTTTTTCAGATATGCTCCTTAAGCTTTGTGCGTTTAAGGCTGCGAGACCAATTCAGACCAGCGGATATGGAGAAGTCTCTAGCCTACATATCCATTTCATTGACACCGATTGCACATTACTCAACAGACACACACTGAGGAGCTCGTGTGCATTCATCACCCATTCATACACACATAATCACGATCAAGACTTCAGCAGCAGCTGTGAGATTAAAGGGAGGACATCAGTTTGACTCTTTATCATTTATACTATATATTTATCTTGAGAGGCTTTTGAGCTACAAAATACTGTAAAGTTACAAAATATGTGCAACACTTGAACTGGTATGGAAAAGGCAGCTGCCACTCTTTATGAAATCTTGTTGGATTATCCTGCCACAAGAAACAAACCATCTGTGTATACCCATGTATCACACTTTTTTTTTGTTTCTTTTTTTGCAAACATTTAATGTAACATCCCAGAACAGCATACCATTCATATCAAACATATGCTCCCTGCCCTGTCGTACAAGTTTCCAGTCCCTTTCATAAAGGCTTCCTAAGTACCGCTGTATTATTGAGTGCTTGCACAAGACAGACCCATTTATTGAGCCTTAATGCTGCCATTTCTCGTGCGCTTCCCTTCTTTAGGACTGTTTAGTTCTGTTCGGCAGGCCAGTACGTGGCCACATTCACATGCTAACACATACTCCTGGGCTATGTCAGCATCCGTCTTCTCTGAATCGCAGCTTCTTCCCTGCGGCAACTATCAGAAGAGGATGACTTATCCTCATCAGCATGCCGAATGATCCCAGCCAATGGGATTATCTGGTGAGCATTGGAACACTGCAGCCTGGCCAACAGGGTGTCTGGCCTTTAGTTGGATTTATCTGGCCACTGTCTGATGTACAAAACGACAGAAAAGGGCATGTTGAAGGATTTCTTTTTTTTGTTTTTTGTTTTTAAATGGGTGGGGTTGGCCAACTGGGGAGACGGTGGGTGGATGAGGCAGAGTAGATCCTTTGGGTGTGGGGGAAGCAGATATTAGTTGTACATCCTGGCCAGCAGGAATCAAAGCAGTCCGTCACCTGCAGCGGCAGATGGATACTCCGTGCAGACTCTAGTCAGTGTACTCAGCCACTATGGAGAGCAGTACTGTGATGTCATCTGGCTTTCCTCCTGCATTGACAGGAAACAGCAGCCAGTTAGGTTGGTTGCTTGAAAAACATGTTTGTAACCCTTCAAATTACAAAAATACTCATCTTTTTGTAATACTCGGACACTTACCTCTTACATTCAGTCCATTGTCACAGGCAAACTGTGCAAAAGGTGACATGTAGTTGGGGTCATAGGCCAACACATGGGCCTGCTCTGCGATGCTGCGGGCCGTCTGCTGAATGCTCTCATAGTTTGTGTTCTGAGGAACCAAACAAAGCAGGCATTAGGCGTTTATCGTGCCCTTTTCTGATTCTCCAGAAGACATGTTTGTCACTCACCTTGAGTTTCTTCAGCTCTTGCAGTATCATGTAGTCTGGCATGTTGTCAAAGAGCCCATCAGTGGCAGTGAGGATGATGTCGCCCAGTTGTACGTCAAAGGAGGTGCTGTCTGCAGCGTCAGGGCTGAGGGACAGACATGAGTGAGTTGCAGGTAAGAGACAGCGGGTGCAGTCGTTTTTTTTCATTAAATGTACCGACTGAGCTTGGCAACAGAAAAGTGGTTGCTAATGGATAATGAAAAGTTCAGGTAATCATCATAAGGGTTTTTTTGTTTTGTTTAGTTTGTTTTCTTGGAAAGAAAAGGCGCTGCCACTATGAAGGCGCTTCAGATACACAGAGGCAGGAACCAAGTTAGTTTGCCAGTGTCGGGTTCAGTTCCTGGAAGATGTCCTTACCCCCTAAATCCAGTCAAGAATGTGATTCATTGCAAACTGTCTGGACTGCATCATGACACAGTGAGCCAAAGCTCCCAGGAACAGTCTGTCCTGTGATCTAATTTTTTATTTATTTTTTTCATGAAGCCAAAACTATAGTCACATGGGAAGAAAAAGCTGCTGTAGCGGCTGTTCTTGCAGCTAGTTAGCACTATGACTGCACAGCCACACTTACCAGAGCCGTTTCTCATACTTTCTTATCTGTGCACACTGGGTGATTCATCATTAACATATTCATAAGCCAAAGACATTTGTGACACTTGATAATTACACAGCCAGTATAATTATGAAGATAATCCTCAGGCAAGAAGGCAAAAATCTGTGGGCTTATAGCTATGAAGCAATGCACTGAGAACATGATTCCCTTGTATATTATCACTATGCTGTAGGAGAAGTAATACAAAGACAGGCAATGAAAATGAATGTACAAACTGACTTGTGGCAAATAAAGAGCCTTATCATACATAGAGTACTTAGTGTTTACTGTATGTTTAAACATCTTTATCCAAACTTTTTAGTGCACTCTCAGGAATGCTGTAACTAGTTGTTAGCTTTGACCCTTGCACTCTTTTCTGTTGGTTACTACATTAGTGACTGAAAGCTTAATCTGCTGATGCACTACGACTAAATCCCTCAACCAAACGAAATGCTTGAAAGTAAAAGCATTTCTCAGATCTATATTGGGCTGTCTGAAACAAAGGCACAGCCAGCTTTTAAGAAAAGTAAATGCACATATCTATAGTAACAAGTAGGCTCACTTGCAAGCTTTCATCAATTTTTTTTTGGGTATTTAAGAGGAGTCTGCTGGTGCAGGATTGGCTGTGGACTTGTGGATTTGCCCCATCAGCCCACACAGACTTTGACCTGAGGTAAGAGGGAAAGCTTGGCACACATCCAGGGCCTGTCCTGCATTCTGACATCTACTGTGCTGCTGCTTGGCACGCCACAGCAACGAGACACAGCAGCACGTGGCCTCAGACACAGTGGTACACTGCAGTTTGCTGCAGCGCAGTCGCTACACACGCTCAGCCGTGCAGCAGGCCAGGTGCGCAGGCGCTACCAAATGTTCTGCAGTGCCCGTTGTTTCTGCAAGCAGTCTGCGTTGTTATAAGTACAGCATCATATCTGCTGTAAAGAACACATGAATGAGCAACGAAGTCTGCTGATGACACCCGTCTGTGTCACCGGCAGACTCGCTCAAAGGAGTGTGGGAGAGCAGATGCACTAGGTGTTGCTTGCTAAGTGTTTCACCTGTCACTGAGTACAGCCCCCTCAGCCCCCGGGGGAGCAATGGACAGCTGGAAGGGGGTGTTGAAGTAGTGCTGCTGCTCATCTGAGCGGTGGACCACCTCCCCTCCCCGGACCACCAGGAAGCCCGAGTCTCCCAGGTTGGCCGTGTGCAGCCGATGACTCTGCCGGTCCAAAATCACAATGCAGGCCGTGCTGCTTCCTAAAAACAAAAACCCACACGTCACTTTTTATTTTCAATGGAAAACACAAAGAAACAGTTTAAGATTAAAAAAATAACTAAAAATGGGTAAATGCAACACTATAGCACATGACCAAAATATACTTTTTTTAAATCCTGCTGTAATTAACCATCTCTGGAGCCAAATAATTGTTTAGCTCCCAAAAGAATAAAAAAGACAGCATAGATGCAACATTTAAAGCTGGAAACAGCCAAAAATCTTTCAGCTTCCAACAACAGTGGAGCTGTTCTCTCTGGTGCTGCACCCCGAGGAAGACAACTTATGAGTCTGAACTCAGAAGTTAGCAGGAAGCCAGTTAGTCGTCATGTAAAGATGCTCGACTTATTTTTATAAAAACACAAATGTATAACATAAGTTTACTCATAAACAAAGAACCACAATACCAGCAAGATGTATGGAGGTGGAAGGGTGACTAAATAGATTTTAGGACTCCTGCCTATTTACAAAACAATGATCACAGCACTGCAGCATTCTGAAAATACACATCAACATCAGCCGCTGCAGAGGCTATATGTGGAAACGGGGTCAACAGATCTTTGCTTTATCAAGCGGCTAACTGATGATTTAAAAAACATTCTCAAGGCACATTTTAAAAACAGGAGACAACACATCCGGTTAAGCTGAAAACAATGTGAAAGTTCACACAGATTTAGATCAAGCGGCATAACGCTTCAATGTCTGCATGCCTGTTAGTTTATCACGCAAGGTGTGTGTGTCCACCTATAAATTATGCATTTTATTCATTTCATTATCACACGCTCTGATTAGAATAAACTGACCGAACATTTGCATTTGTATTGTATTGCCCTTTTCAGAGGAGGCCGAGTTGCAGGACAAGTACTGTGGTTGCTAATAACAATGACAATTAACAACGCCTGAGTTCTTTTCTAATATGGCGTGAAAGTGTGACAATAAGCCAGCACACACAGCACCGGCATTCTGGAACTGAAAAGGTTTTAGCTGTAAATCATTTATTGATTATTTTTAATACCTGTGCTTCTATTATTGTCACTACTGTCACATGTAAATATATCATCTCTAACAGCAGGAAGGACGGTCATTAGGGAGGATAGACTTTAATGGAAACATTTCTTTAAAAAAACAAAACAAAAAAACAACACTCTCTCTTACTTTCCTTCTACTTTTACACAACTTCCAAGTGAAACTGGGAGAAAGACAAATGAGGACAACTTAAAAACACAAACTTAACAATGAGAGAAGATTTTTTTTTTTTTTTTTAAAGTTTGTCCTTCTGTGATGAAAGGAGGAAACACGAGCTGGTGGAAGAGGCGGACAGCGTGTGATCACACCCTGCTGGTGATTCATCTGGCCCACCAAAATATGCTCTTTGGGGGGATCAACCTTCAAACCCCCTCACGCACTCTGACTCACTCCCTTTCTTCTCTCCAGCAGTACAATTACTCACGCTACCGGCCTCAAGAACATTCCTTCTGCAGTAAAAAAGCAACACAATACAGCGTTGTTTCCCCTGCCACACATGTGATAACGGGATGGAAAAGTACTGACACGCGCCGAGACAGATCTGTTCCAAACACATTTGTTCACCGATGTTACGCGTTTGTGCACGTTCTGTTGTCGGGAAGCAGTGCAGAGAAGGAAAGGGATCAGTGGAAGTGAGCTGCATGGAGCTGATTGGGCCTAGTGACATTACCAGGACTTCCTAAATGGGAGCTGGCTGTTCTATTACTCATGATGCAAAAATCTCTAGCTAGCTACCATTAAACAAAACAGATGTAAACACAGCCCAGCCCAAGAAAGCTGAACTCCGTTCCAAACACCATGGAAAACCTCCTGTTTTATTTCCTCTACACAGCAATGCTTTAAAACTACTGACCTACAGTTCAAGTATGTACCAGAGATGGAACATAAAGATTTCTCCACAGCAGCTGCAAAGATTTTTTGTTGTTTCTTGACCATTTTCAGTAAACCCACAATGCTGTGTTCAAAATGTGTACAAATTTTAATGATTCAAAAAAACAAAAAACAAACCCTTTGGTGGCCTTTATCGTCAAATAGCCAGATTAAGTTGTAGATATGACTCAGATTTAAAGTCAGCAGATGTTCAGTGTTTCGACCTCTTTGGCTACTAGCTCTCAAGGTAAATGTCTCTCGTCTATGTGGCACCCTCTATGGCAGGGGTGGGCAACTCCAGGCCTCGAGGGCCGGTGTCCTGCAGGTTTTAGATGCGTCCTTGATCCAACCCAGCTGATTCAAATGGCCAAATGACCTCCTCAACATGTCCTGAAGTTCTCCAGTAGCCTGGTAATGAACTAATCATGTGATTCAGGTGTGTTGAACCACGGTGATATCTAAAACCTGCAGGACACCGGCCCTCGAGGCCTGGAGCTGCCCACCC
>VUQG01036172.1:0-11602 GCA_015106755.1 Etia nguti
TTCATAATGTCCAGCAGTTTCTTTAATGTCCTTTTCTCTGCCACTGTCACCAGAGTGTCCAGCTTTATTCCGACCACAGAGCCAGCCTTCCTGATTAGTTTCTCCAGCCTAGCTAGGCGGATAACAGGACCCATGAAAGTAAGGAGTGACTCAGAGCTCAGAGTTTCTCTGCAGATTTGAACAAGAGAAATATGCTGCTTTACTCCATTTTTAAAAGCTGCATAAAACAGTCCAGTGAAGCCAGTGAAATTAAAAATTAAATTAAAATTGAAATACCCAAGGAACCACAAGTAAGCCAGCAGTCTAAACAGGTTGGGGTGACATAGTACTATGGGGATTTTAAGTTTTCCGAATGAGTCTGAGAACCTGCATTCTCTTTAGTAGCCAGCAGGGGGTGACTCCCGTGGTTGCTGAAATACTTCCAATTGTATAGTTTTTTCCTTCTTACTAGTAATTTTATTTGAGCACATAAAACCCATAGCCAGTGCAAAGTTGCCATTGCCCTGCCATTGTCCTTAAGATTAGTTTTGATGTCAAATAATACAAAAAATGTTACACGTTTTTTATTTTAAAAAAACCAAAAAACTTCATCATCGCAGTCTTCATGGTTCTTGTATGGGTTTCATTGTGATTTTTACAAAGCACGTAACAAACCATCCAATTCCAGCTTATGTTAACAATTTAAGAACATTTTCACATAATAAACTTCTGGTTGTGTAGTGAAGACTCCACCTGTGTCCATTATTTCCTCATTTTTTTCTCAGTTTGCTTTTTCCTCATTCCTTTTTTTGACAGTATTATTAACAACATGCAGCTAAAATGTTGATAGAGAAATCACTAGTTAGCTTCCTGATGGATGCATTTGGCCCTCTGAGCAAAGTTTGACTGCTTATGAGCAGATCTGATTAGGTGCACATGCACGCCTGACATGGCACATTTGCTGCAAGGTATTTTTTAGGAAAAGCTTAGTCAGGCTGTAAGATCCTGAGAGGAGACGGCTGGGAGCTGATGTGTGTGTTTTATCTTCCTCCTGAGAGGAAAGGATGGATTTAAAGGGCTTTATTCAGAGGGTAATCCTCTTGAACTCTGCTATGGCTTTCAGTTTAGCAGGAAACAGGTGGGGGTATTCGGCCTTTGCTTAGAAACTCTAATGGTGAAGAAACCTGGTAATGCTCACTATACCTTCACACTGAATACAGACATTCAAAAGTGAGAGCTTAGATGGGCATAAAAATGACACTGCAGTCATTAATTTTGGACATTCGCATCTACTACATCGGGTGTTGAAGGTAGTATTTTTTCAAGTCACTGCTCAGTTTTACAAGGCATTGTACAGTCTTTATTTCTACACACTTGCTGCTATGCTCTACAAGTTATGAACTGTCCTTTTGTGTGTTTTATGTGATGTCCATCACTTACACATTCCTGCAGATTGTCCTGTTGCTTTGATGGAACATGGACAAATGGCGGATGTAAAGTTTAGACATGAGCTATAAATTCTAACCAAAGCAAAATATGGATAATACCAGCTGACAGGGAAAGTAGAGATTTATGATATACTTTACTTTTTAAACCCAGTCACACATTTATCTAAACAGATGTGTATTTTATGTATGTTAAAAAAAAGACATTATTGTATCATACAGGTAGGTCCAAGGGTGTTTGGACAATGACATTTGTTATTTTTTGTAATTTTGGGTCCGTACACCACCACAGTGCATTTTAGATTAAGCAGTGATTGCAGTGCAGACTTTCATTTTTAATGCAAATGGTTTACAAAAATTTTGCATGAACTGTTTCGGAATTACAGCTATTTTTATAGCTATTTTTTTCAGAGGCTCAAAAGTAATTGGACAAACTAACATAATTTTATGAATAATTGTTGTTTTTAATAATTAGATAGAAACCCTTTTCATTTGTTCTAGACTTCTGCCTGAAGTCTAGAACCTATCACCAAATGCTTTCTTTCCTTGAGTAGCTCTGCAAGCCTTCACTGCAGTCACCTTCAGTTGCTGCTTGTTTGTTGGTTTCACTGCCTTCACTTTTATCTTCAGTTGAAAGTCCTGCTCTGTGGGGTGCTGGCTAGTAGTAACCGGGTGCTGTCCAAACAGTTTGGCAGTTTTTGGCTCAACCTGAGCAGAATGTACAGGTCTGTACACTTGTACACTTCAGAATTAGTGGTCACATCATCAACATCTAGTGGCCCAGTTCCTCTGGAAACCATACATGCCCATGCCATAACACTGCCTCCCCCATGTTTGAAAGATGGTGTGGTATGCTTTGGATCATGAGCTGTTTCTCCCATTCTCCATACATTTCTCTTCTCTGCTACAAAGTCAGTGTGGTTTCATCTATTTTTTTTCCCCAGAGCTGTGCAGGTTGTATTAGAGTTTATTTTGGCTTTCCTGTTTCCAGTGGTGGCACATGGGTCATATAGGTCATTTTTAAGGTGTACTCTTGATTGTCGACAATGATACTCTTGCCTCCTTGAAAGTCTTCTTGACTTGGTCAGATGTTGTGAAGTTATTTTTCTAAACCATAGGAATAACTTTGTTATCATGCACTTTAATTGTCTTCTCTGGTTGTTCACCCTTTGGTGCTGCTGAGCAGATCAGTGCATTCCTTGTTTTTAAGAATGTAGCAGACTGCTGATTTGAATTTTTTTTTTTTAGCACCAACATCACCTATATTTTGTATGTGATTTATCAACCTGTAAGTTGTAGAAGCTACCTGATGTGACTGGGTCCATACTGTATATTTTGTGGATATACATGACTCACTGGTCTGGGGGTACAAGTGGTCCCGGGTTCAAATCCTGGAAGAGCCCAGCTGAAACTGAGGTAAAATTCTACCTCTCTACCCTAAACAACCGTAGAAACAAAGATCCTATAATGGTGTGGTTGGTTAATTAAACTGGGAAAGATAGAAAAAAAGGACTGCTGTTGTTGTAAAACCTTAACTTGCTCTAAATTGAAAATTTTATGTAAAATATCATACATTTAAACACCACACATTCATAATATAAAGAGCCACTGAAACCAGATACAATGCTAACTGAGTAAAGTGAGTCTGAATAAAATTTCTGAAACGTAGGAAATGGTACTTCATTTAAAAATAAAAAGGATGTCAACAATTAATTTTTGTGTATTATGTACGTATATAATGTATGTAAAGTGTGCTCAGTTTTCATAAAATTAAAAAAAAAAAGCAACTTACAAAACCAAAGAAAGTACCTTACATAAGCCATTATTACGTCCTGCTAAATTAAGCACCAGCAAAGGGATTATACATTTTCTGGATACAGGGCTCATTGGTCTAGGGGTGTGATGAGCACCCCTAGGAACAGCCAGGACCACCTTTGCTTCTCCTGAAGTGAATCCTGTGTAGTCTGTGGGAAAAACTCCACATTCCCCAGGCTGTCAAGTATTTTCAGAGACACCCAAACAGGAAAAAAAATGCAATGAGCAGCAGAAATATAAATGCCCTTTCTCTTCACTTTCATGTGGTCAACTTTATGGCACTTGAGCAAACAATTGTGTTACCATGAAGTGCTCACACAGGATTGGTTATTGCTATATGTAATGAAAATTCTACCAAAGGAGGAAACCCCTAACACAGTGTTCATCATCCTCAAGGTACTTCTGGAGAGTTTCAGTATTTCCCTCACTATGCCAAGCTGACACATTTTACCTTTCGCTTTTCTGACATGGACTCAAATTCATGCACATGCACTCATTCATACATGCACACACATTCAAGCTTAAATTTCTGCAAGATGTTCCATCCATCAGTGTTACACCTGCAAGCACAAGGCAGAAGCCATAAATACACTTCCCATTTACACTCTGTGTACATTTAGGACCATTTAAGAAACCCTTCACTTTTACTTTTCAGAGGGAGGAAACACTTTAGTGGTCCTCAGGGTGGCCTTTATAAAATGCAGGCAAAGACTGTTACACCTGCCGTGTGCTTAACAGAAGACCATTCCTATTTATTAAAGACCACGGTCGGTCCAGTTAGCGTATAATTATCTGCCATGTGTGGAGTTCTGATATGAACGAGTGAACTTTAACTCCAAACAGACATCTCTGACCTTTGCTGTCACATTCCTGCCTCAGACTTTTTAACTGTCTCCCTGTCATTTGTTTATTGAGACTAACAGTTTAGCTTGACTGAAGCGAATGTCTAACCACACAGGCTTTTGACGCACTGTGTACATTCTCCAAAATTTACAGGCGTTTTAGTAGCTGGTTTTTTTCCCCTAAACCCAGTGAACATGTGCTAACCTTGTGTCAGTCAAATTGTTTATGCTTTCCTTCATTTTCAGAGGATTCTTTGATTGAGTTTTTTTTCTTTTGTTTTTGTAAAGCCACACAGGTGATTACAGCTCCTCAGTCAGTCCACTGTCTGAAACAACCTGTTTTCAGAGCTTGTTAAAACATACTTTTGGGGCAACGTTATGGTGCATTAGAGTCTTCTAATGCAGATTATTTTAGGGGGCATGTTTTAGAGACACATTTAAAACATGTTTGCAGGTTACTGGTATGTGCTGCTGCTTATGTCAGTGATGAAACAAACATGGACGTATTGGAGTTGAGTTAAATAGCAGCACAGACTTGCAGCAATCATCCGCCGTGCTTTGTTTTCTTTTTAGAACAGGCCACTTTCAGCCCTTTTCAGTTTTTGCTCGTGTGTGTTCTAGAAGGACTTTTTGTGTATTCACCCACAGCTGAAAATAGTCCTCAGCAAATAAGCATTTTTCTCCAGTTTGAGGGATGTGTAGTTATAAATTCAGCTGGTTTCACAGATGCTTGTTAAAAATTGTTTCTTAAAAAACAAATTGTAAAGTGCAGACAGTCATTTTTGAGGACATCTACCAACGTTTAGTGAGGATCAGGGTGTGGCGTGGTTTTTAGACACAGCTTAGGTCACTTTTCTCTAAAAGCAGGACTCTGTTTCAGGATGCAAGGTTTTCTATTATCCCTGGTGTTTCCACTTGATTGCTGATGCTTATAGAATTTATATGGAAAAGGATGACTTCCCTGGCCATTTTGAACAATGGGTGCAGTGATGCCAGTAGCCTTGCTTCCTCAAAATCAGGAAAGGTATTCCTGTGAAGTGTGAGCCCAGTATCCTGCAGGTTTAGGTTTACACTGAGCCCTACATCACTTTCCCTTTCTGAAACCCTAGACCATTTATATGCCAACTTCATGTGGCGTTTAAATGATGATCATGCTCCAAAACAGACACACATGCACACACACACTGTCTCCCCTTGCTTTTTCTAAGACATGCATAGATAACAAAGAGGAGTCAGATGGAAGGTTAGAGAGAAATTATGAGTGAGGAGGAATGTTTCTAATATTTTTAAAGGAGCCTAGAGTTACAGGGAAAAGGTCATCAGTATAGTAGTATAGGAGCATAAGGGGTCATTATTTGTCTTGGCCAAGAACCAGTCAGTGCTCTCCTCCATCCAAATTTATGGCTGCTGTATGCTTTGCAGTTAAAATGCACAGAGTGAGCAAGAACACACATGCATGCACACGGTGGCATGAATGAATGCATTCATTTAGCCTTTCACTCCTTCTTTCTCTTTTCCCTTTCATCCCTCATCAAGCACACACTTACGCACTTGCAGTGATGTAAAATATACCCAAGAACACACCACACACCTCTACAGTGCATTGGTCGTTGGCTGCACACTGGTAGCTGCTAAAGATTGCACTATAAAGGGTTTTAACGCCTGTTTTTTTTCTCTTTTTCCACCCACTTCCTTTATAGTGTGACAAGGAAGTGGGTGTGAAGGCCAGCTCTAATATTTAAGATCAAAGCTACTGACTACTCCTAAAGCTATAGTCATTAATGTCATAAAGCTTGAAAAAAAAGCTAAATCATAGAAAAAATCCAGGACTCACACATTATGTATATGTGCTAGCGAGCCTGCCTAATTTATTAGGGTATTGTCTCACAGCAGCCAAGGGAAGCTAACAGATTAACATTTAGCAAGATGTCTGCTGAAAATGATTGTAAACTATAGGTAACTTTCTTTCAAAAAACAAACTATATATAAATTTTTCTATCAAAATTAAGTTCTGTCCATGAAGAGAATAAAAAGGGCCTTCTATCAATGTCACACATACTCATTTTGCTGTACAAATTCTCACGTTGGAGCTCTTAAGACGGTCCTGGGTTTGGATCCACTGGTTGGCTGGGCCCCTTCTGTGTAGTGTTTGCATGTTCTCCCCATGCTTGCGTGTGTTCTATCCCATTTCCTCCCACAGCTCAAAGACATGCGTGGGTTAGGTTAACTGATGATTCTAAATTGGCCATAAATGTAAGTGTGAGTGTGAATGGTTGTCTGTCTCTCTGTGTTAGCCCTGCGATAGACTGGCGACATGTCCAGGTTGTGTTACGCCCCCATGACAGCCTAAATGATGCTCTTGCCACTAACAAGCAGAAGTTTTAGATTTGCCGAGTTCAGTTCTGCTTACAGCTCAGCTTATGATGAAGTTTCTCTCTTTTTCCCTACGTGGCAGCACCAGAGAGAGGCTGAGCTGAGTGTGTCGGTGGTGGTGGTGGTGGTGAGCGTTGCTGTTATATAACAATCCTGGTCGGCTGGCTGATCACAGACTTGAATAGCTGCGACTACTGGCCCATTACATCCAGTGAGCCAGTCACCCCACCAGCCAAACGCTGGCTGCCCCAGCAGTCTGCCTTTGACCTCATAAAACAGCAGCCGTGCCCCCTACGTTCTTTCTTTCTTTTCCCGCTCTTTTCCTTGTTTTTGTCACTTTTCACCCCGCTGTTTTTCTGATCTTTGGATCCTATCTGCTAATCCCAGCTATGATAACTATGGGATAAATCTGTCATTCCACTGGGATATCCACTGTCTTACCCCACCAGCTGTTTTCACAGCGTCTAGACATACTTGCCGCTATTGATAAAACAAGAGGATGGCACGATGCGCTGCTGGACAATGACGACGTCGTTCAGTGTGGTTCTTCTCTTGTGGCGGGATTAGACAGACTCACTGCTCATGTTTTTGTGCCTCAAAACCGGTCTTAGGACAGTTTTGAGTGTGGTCTGTGTGTTTGTGAAGTACGTACAAAACCCTGTGCACATTGTCTGCACAAGCTGTATGTGTTTATTATGATTTCCCTTAAGTTTGCATTAAAAATCACTATTTCTCTATTGTGTGTGTGTGTGTGTGTGTGTGTGTGTTTATAAACACTGCAACCGTGATGGAGGAAAAGGAGGCGTATGACTCAGTCTTTCCTTCAGCTGTTAGCCAGAGTCTCCCCCTGTGCGGGTCACAGTCAGCCAACCGAATGAACTCATCAGGACGCTTCCCGTGATAGCAAGTTTCTAATTTAGTTTCAGCTGACTCTTGATATTTACCAGTCTCCTGCATGTGTTTTGGAGTCTGAATGGGATTACTCTGTACGTCTGGGGCACATATTGCATTCAGGTTCAGGAATCGAGATGTCTACGTGGGTATTTCTTAAGCTTCGAGGCAACTCCCAAATCCTCCCCGTATTGTTTTTTTATGCAAGGAAAAGAAACATTGTTTTTGGCTTAGCACACACTTTGACATAATTAACTAAGGTCCTACTTGCTACTGTAGGCTGCACATCTAACTGTAAGAGTCTAAGCTGCATTGTGGGGAGCACACGTGGCAGTAATAGAGGGGTAGAGTAGATGGCGCTGGTGGTGGTGTTTATGGGAACAACCTCAGCAGTCCTCTGTTCCCTGTTTGGTCAGCTGCAGCGAGATCGCTGGTCTGAGGAGCTCTGACATCACCAGCCGAAGTGAATCCAGATCCACTGGTCTATGGTGTAATAGCAGTGCGGGTGAACTTAACCGCTGTAGATGACTTTCTCACAGTCCCGTTTAATGTTACGCAAATGTTACCCCCCTCCGCAGTTTTATTTCAGGTCTATTCAAAGTCAACTTTTGTATTGCCAGCCATTAAAAAGGGTGTCTTCTTTTTGCCAGGATAAAGTTTTTCTGCTCTTTGCCTTCCAAGTTGTGAAATATATCCTACCACTCTCGCCCACTCACTCACTAAAATGCAAACAGGGTTCAGGGAAGCAAACCATCCAGCCCAGAACTCTCTAAAAGAAGGAGTTCTGTAAAGGAAACCAGACAAGTTACTGAATGCTTTTCTCGCATTAAAATCATAATTTAGAGAATAAAACCTGTCTCCAGGTTTGCTTTCTGGCAAGTTGATGAGAATCGTATTTGACACAAATTCAAAGTGATGGGATTTAAGAAAAGAAAACAAAATACTTCTTAGATGAGTTAGGATGGTTTTATCCCTTACGTGTTATAAAAAGTCATGCTCAAAAGAATCTGGGATGTTGCCAAAACATTTTCAGAATCTGCTCATGCAACTTAGCAGCCATCTTGTAACGCTTTCATAATGAGTTTGGTTTGTATTGGAGTTGGCTGGAGGTAAACCTGGGCCTGCACCTTCAGTAAGCTACAGTCATTAACGGATACAGGGAAGTGGATGGACTTATATGTTTCAAATCGTCAAAAAATGTTTGATATTAGTCGTATTGATGTTATTATGAGTAAATGCAAAATGCAGTTTTTAAGTAATGATTTCATTTATTACGGGACAAAAGCTATCCAAACCTATCTGACCTTTTTTTAAAAAGTAATTGTCCCCCTTGTTAAGTATTCAATTATCTGATTAACCTCATTTTTTGGAAAGCTAAATTCTGTTTCACTAACCAAACCCAGGCCTTCCAGACCAGCTGAACCAAGAAGTCCCTTAAATAGATCCAACACATCATGCCATGATCTAAGGAAACAGAACAGATAAGAAACAAAGTCACTGACATTTATCAATCTGGAAAGGGTTACAAAGCTGATTCTCAGGCTTTGGGACTCCAGCGAACCACGGTGAGAGGCATTATCCACAAATGTAAAAAAAACTTGGAAAAGTGGTGATCCTTACCACGAGTGGCCAGTCTACCACAATTAGTCCAACAACACATCAAGGAGGTCACAAAAGAACCCTGAACAACATCTAGAGAACTGCAGGCATCACTTGCCTGAGTTAATGTCACAGTCAGATTCAACAACAAGAAAGAGACTGGGCAAAAATGGCGCCCATGGGAGAGTTCCATGGAGAAAACCTCTGCTGTGCAAAAAAAAAACCCATAAAAGGCTGGTCTCACATTTGCTAAAAAACATCTTGATGATCCCCATGAATATTCAGCTTGCTGTAACTAATGGAACCATGAATTCTGCTCTCTACCAGAAAAAACATGGAGAAGAATGTCTGGCCATCAGTATATTGCCTGGAGCTCAAACACAGCTGGGTTATGCAGCAGGAGAATGATCCAAAACACTTCAGCAAGTCCACCTCTAAATTGCAACAAAAAGTTTTAGAGTGGCCTAGTCAAAGTCCAGACTTAAATCCGATTGAGATGCTTTTGCATGACTTTAAACAGGCGTTTAGACATTCTTTTAATTCCTCCACAGCGATGTGAAAGACTCATTGCCAGTTATCACAAGCACTTGATTGCAGTTCTTGCTGCCAACGATGACGCAACCAGTTATTGGGTTTATGGGACAATAACGTTTTCGAATAGGATCAGTTAGGTTTGGATAGCTTTTTTCCCTTGATAAATAAAATCATCATTTACAAAACTTCATTTTGTGATCTGAACCATCTAAGTGTAACAAATAAGAAAGCAGGAAAGGGGCAAATGCTTTTTAACCGCACTGTAGCCTCTGAGACAGCTGACTTGGAGACAGAGAAGAGTCTTTTAAAAGGATTTAAAAATCTACTTTTCAGTGACTTTTGGCAAATAAAATGTTATCGACATGTTTAAAATAGCTCCAGTATTTATTTTAATAAAGGGTCAAATAGTGCCAAAACATCAAACCTTTGAGGATCCTGAATCCATGTAATTAAAAGATTACTTGATTCCTGGCCCTAGCCTCCAGATTAGAGACTTACCGTACTTATGACTTGCAAATTAAGCTTACTTTGCCTCACAGTTTTCTTTTAAAGACATGCATTAACACCTCATAAACCTCTTTGCTTTTATAGCTTTACAGTGTATATGATGTGATTTACCTGTTATTATGTACAAACCCTTTTCTGACCCATTTTTTTTCCACTTTGCATTTGCATCTCTCATAAATACTGCTGAATCATTAGGTGCAACAGTAAGAAAAACATTTTTAAAAAATAAAGAAAAAATGTGCTTTAAGATGCAACAGATGGATGAGAGGAAGTGGGCTTAAGATGTCTATCATTATTCACCACCTTCATCCAGCAGTTTAAGTGATAAACATGTTGTACATGAAGGCCATGTTGTGTATTGCCTTGGCCCTCTCTTTTATGAAAAGAAAGCACTCCCTCTCCCACACAGCCCTGAATAGAGAAGTGCTCTGTGACCACACACATCTCTGCCAGGTCTTATCTCAGTGCCAAACATTTGAGCCCTGTCCCTGTTGAAGGCCTGTGGGCTTTTGTCTCCCTGTCTGATCTGTGATTGTGGTTGAGAGAGGCTCAATGGGGAAAGGCCTCTGTTTTGTGTTAGGCTCTGGTCACTCTCAATAGGGTCTGTCTCTACAGGAGAAACATTGAAGCTCAGGGAGCACAGTAAGAAATGGAGAAAAATGAAACTCAGTCTGTGTGGCTGGCTATTGTTTGAAAATAAAATGTACGTCTATGATATTAAATGCAGCCCCTTTCCTTTTTTCTTATCTGTGAATCTTACAAATTGATTCAACGTGTCTTTGCGTGTGTGAACACCTGTGAGCATGAGCGCGCTTGTATTCAAAAGGTTCCTTCATGTAACGATCTGCTAGAGGGTGTGGGGAGCCACAGCCCCGTCCCCCAGGGCATGAAGCAGGTATGGGTATGGAGGAGATCCAGGCTCCAGACATCCAGAGACCCCCAGAGCGCAAGAGTCCAAGGAAGACTAACGGAGGGGCAACTGTGCCACCCTCCTGGAAAGAGCTGAAGAGAGCCCCAGACGAGGGGTCACCCAGCAGCCACGGAGCAGAAGCCAGAGGGGGTTGAAGTGACGTGCCCGTGAGCTCCGCCGGCAGCCAGCTGTGCCAGAGTGGACCGAGCCCAAGGCCCATAGGCCGAGGGCACCCCACCCCGGGAAGGGGCCCGAACTGAGCCACAGGCACCAGGCCCCGACAAGCAGCCACCATGAGTGAGCCGGTGCATACCTGAGCGCCCAGCCCCGGACACCAAGAACCACCAACGCACCAATGTCTGAGGGCGTCAGCCACCGGCAGGGAGAGTGGTGAGGGGAGATGGGCCTCCATACCTTGGAGGCCCTGAGATGTCCCTGGAGAGGTGGCGTCTAATACCCGACCTGACATATAGACACAGACAAACAGGCACACACAGATACGAACATCCATTCCCACCCCCATGCACACATATGCAAATACTCAGCACTCACCCAACGTGGAGACAGACATAAATAGACACTGTACACACAATCACACTCCCCTAACATACTCTATACCCAAGGTCCAGGTACACCTGTCCCTAGAGGGGGAAACTGCACCTAGACCCAGGGGATGTTACCCTTTCCCCTGGGGTGGAGACAAGCAG
>VUQG01036173.1:0-14341 GCA_015106755.1 Etia nguti
ATTTATATAGCACCAAATCACAACAACGGTTCCCTCATGATGCTTTATATTGTAAGGTAAAGACCCAACAAAACAAGTCATCAGACTTTACAAACATTTCAGTGTTCTAATTGTACTCTAGATTGATTCCAGTTTCAACCAGAATTGCTAAAAATGTGTAAACTTGCAAACTGGTTTTGACGCTTTTTCATTGTAAAAAAATTTCTAATTATATAATAACCATTTACAAATATATTAATATTTCTAAACAAATTAACCCTTTTAACAAATACAACATAAAGATGTTTAAGGGAATTGGTGATTTGGTCTTAGTTTAAAATCTAACTCTTTTATATAATCATTGCATATCTAGCACACCAACATACAAAAATGACAAAAGAAATCGAAGGAACAAAAGCCATGTGTGTTTTTAAATTTGTAATTGTAGTTGCATTTGTGTTTGGCACCCGGGTGACAGCACTTGGGGGTGGCTGTAGCTCAGGTGGCAGAGCAGGTCAGCCACTAACCAGAAAGTCGGTGGTTCGATCCCAGGCTGCTACAGGCTGCATGCCAAATATCATTGGGCAAGATACTAACCCCATGTTGCCTACTGGTGGTGGTCAGAGGGCCCAGTGGCGCCAGTGTCCGGCAGCCTCGTCTCTGTCAGTGCGCCCCAGGGCAGCTGTGGCTACAATGTAGCTTGCCATCACCAGTGTGTGAATGGGTGAATGACTGAATGTAGTGTAAAGCGCTTTGGGGTCCTTAGGGACTAAGTAAAGCGCTGTACAAACACAGGCCATTTACCTGTGATCATTTCTTGGTATAATTTCCTCCACTGTGCTTCTCCCTGTCTTTTTCTTTATCCCAAACTAAAAGCGAGTCCTCCACTCCTCCCTCTGTTTTGCTCCTTGTTACATATCCATTCCATTACAATGTTAAAGACTGTGTTGAAGAAAAGAACTCTTGAAAAGCACAATGAAGTTTGTGATACTGTTTACACTGTGGCTGTTTTGGGGCCATTCTTTACAATTGCACTGGGTGTAGCTTAAGAGTTAAAGCAGTTTGGAAGGTTGGTGGCTCGATCCCTGGGTGCTCCAGTCTGTAGCCAAGATATTAACCCCAGGTGGGAATGTTAGATAGAAAGCACTTAAGCAAAGAAAAACTTAATTTGTGTGAATGGGTGAATGAGGCATGATGTATAATGTGTTTTGAGTGCTCACATTTAGTAGAAAAGTGTTAAGAAGCAGTCCATTTACCATTTATCATATATTTAGCACAGTTAATCGTGTCCACTTCTTTAACCCTCTGAGATCTAGGTAATCGTTGACGATGACTTTAACCCCAACTCTAGGCATAGCTCTCTAGACAATCAGAATATTAAATTTGTGTTTTAATTGGTCTTCCAAGAACTGGAATTTTGCATACTTGGGTTTGGTATGAATCGCCTAGTATGAGTACACCTGCATGTCTTTGAACTGTAACAGGAAACCGGAGAACCTGGAGAAAACCCTTGCAGAAACGGGGTCTGGGCTTACAGGGAGGTTGGATTCCAGAATCCTGTTACTCTGAGAAAATATATCTTTGTATTTCATCCCGTCTATCTTTCCATCTGATAAATATGACAAAAATATCAGCATTCATTACATGTGCTTGTCAGCAATAAATTCACTCTTACTCAAAAAATCAACACTGAAATGTGAAGATATTTGTTTACCTTTATACAATTGCAACAATTTCTAATCTACTTGTGGTTTTTGTCCAAAAAATAGAGAAAAACAAGACATAATTAGACTGTAGAGAAAAAATGCTGCTGCTATTGAATTTTTTTTTACCCACATCTTTATCTTTAGTCTTTCCAACCCAGCCACACCTGGTCCATTTTAACTATCTATAAAACACATAGCTTTTGTTTTTGCCTTTTTGTGTAGCTCAGCAAATCACCCCTCCTGAACGGCCGGCACTGATGATAGCAGTCATGGTGATTAGCTTGAATATCGGGTTGTGCCGGGGAACAGATGGACAGAAATCACCAGCTCAATGTTGTGCAGCCGAACAAATGTGGGCTTTTGGCAGGAGGATCATTGTTGCTCAGTTTTCACGGTCCAGACGTTCACACAGGTTCACCAAGAGAGAAAGCTTTTTTTTGTTTTGTTTTTTGCAGAACAGCAGACATCATTTCTCCTTGGCTAATGAGAGGCAAAAGCCTCACACCGCCTCATCGTCAACCCAAACTCTTTGTTGAGAAATAATCAGAATGATTAATGCTCGAAATGGAACTGCTGAGTTTCGGCTCAGCTGATAACCTTCCCCGGATTCAGCTCAGACCCAATTGTCTCATAATAATACTGTGCAGCATTTTCAATGAAATTGCTTACAATGAGCTGGCTCCTCCATATTATGTGAAAAAAAGGGTCATTTACTTGCGTCTCGGAACTAGTGGAGGGCCAGGTGCTCTTAAATCCTCTTGAGATGATAGCCACATTTTCTGTCTTCAGCAACAATCAGGCATCCTCATTCAAACAGTGATATCACTTACCATAAGGCTCTTCTCTTCTTTTAGTCTAAATTAAAGTTTCATGTCATTGTGGCACTGAAAACTGCATATCAAAAGGAATACAGTAGTATAGATGCCATATGCCATTAAAGGTCTCAGGTTTAATAGTTTGTATAATGCTGTGCAGGTGAAGCCGTAGATGGCTTTGAATTGGTGGAATTAAACAATTTATACTGACTAAAAATGGGAAAAGTTTTAGATTTTTGTGCTTCATGTAGGTTTAGAGATGCACAACAGTTCTATAACTAAGAAGGTCGTCATTCATTATTTGTGGTTGACCTTGGATTCCAGCGAGTCCTTCAAAGGTTTAAAAAAGTATTACATTTTATTTTAAAACAGTAAGTTCTCAAAAAATGTTTCCTTTAAATTTGCTGGATGTATTAACCCTGTGAGGCTAAAACAACTTAAAACAACTTAACCTAATGAGTCTGTCGATAATATATTGATGTAACATTAGATCTGACTTAAAAAAAGTAGTATGATTGCATTATTAGTATTAATAATCATAATTTATAATAATTTTTATTATAATTAGTATTAGTAGTAGTAATAGTAGTATGTTCCAAAAGTTAAATCTGACTTTGAGTATAGAGTATACAGAAGATATTTACTGAGATATCTGAGAAATCAGGTTTAAATACAGAGCGAGTTTTAACACCTGTGATAGAGTCGAAACAACGAGGAATCCTCAAGCAATTTTATTACTCTCATCAGAAGGCGCTTTTCTGAATTGTACATTATAGCTGGAAGATGTGGCTATTAGGCCTGATGTTAATGTTGATACTGATGACAAGTCACCTCCAAGGTGGAATAAAGAAGGACATGTTTTGCTGAGGAAAGAGCCATTTAATGTGCCAAGTGCAGATGGGTTTCTCAGCTAATTGTTACACTACACATGCAGCAACTGAGCAAACAGCATAATTCATTTCCCAGCTCAGTGCGGTGTTCATTGCTCTGTGTATAATGAGCTTTTGATTTATTCTACTGATCAGTGAATTTTTGTAACTTAAATTGGACACATTTAACACTTGAATGTCTATGGCGTTAATGATGTAAATATGCAGTTCTGTAGTTAGGTAATTGATATCTTAAGAAGCGGTTTTACTTTTCTCATTTACTTCTTTGTAAAACTATGACATTATAGCAGAGCTATTTCTTTGTCTCACAGCAGAAAAACTCACACAGTGACAAAACAAATTGAGACGGAGAAAAACACTTGAGATCTGAAAGAGAATGGGAGAGGCTGAGCATCACTGCTGCTGCTGATTAACTGCTCTTGATTGCAGCAGTTTAATTGTTTCCAACCTAATTTTGAATTGTATTTCATTTTGGCTTTAAATGGATTTACCTTTCTTGCAATCAACTGTGTTTACTGTCCTTGAACTAATGAATGAACATGAATAGCACTGTGTGAATATACGTAAGCTTGTAACTAATGGGGCGGTTCTCAAAGCCACAGCAGCAATTAGGTTACCTAAAGTTTTCCTCACAGGTCAAAATTAACACGTTTCAGAATTAATCATTTGCATCTCTAAGTGGTGTGGTGACAACAGTCCAAGGTTAATTGTAAGACTGAGGTGACACAAACTTGATCAGTGGCTGATCTGTAGTATCAGATCAGCAAGGGCCAAACAGCGGTGAAATTTAGGTTTAATTTAAAACTTAACAGGAACAGCAGGGGGACATCCTCAAACTGTCCCCACAGTTATATTGGAGCATAAAGAGTTGCTCTCATTGGAACAAAGGGAAAAACAATCCCACACCGTAATCCCACTTCCACCAAACTTTACACCTGGCAAAATGCAGGCAGACAAGTACCGTTCTAATGGCAACCTCCAATCCCAGACTCATCCATCAGATTGCTAGACAGAGAAGTGTGGTTCCTCACCCCAGAGAAAATGTCTCTTTTTTTAAGTTTGAAGGCCTACATCACTGTATCGATTGCTGTTTTTGATTGTCCCAGTTGTAACTGCATAACTACTTATTATTTTATTGCTCCTGATGGCAACTTGTGGTAAATATATACAGTGCAGGGCGGGAAACAGGGGTCCAGGGCAGCCAGGGAAACGTCCAGGTAGGCAAGGTCCAAACTCCTCTTCACACAGCCAGTGACTCACAACAATCCACTCACATTCATGCTCATCCACCCCGGGTCCACGAGGAAGGGAAACAGGGAAGGGTCCAGGGAAGTCTGTGCACAAGAAGAGAAGTTGATATTAGCAAAGAGCACTGGGAAAACACGAGGAAATCACAGGCGAGTTGGGTTACACTGACGGAGGTTAGTACAACGATCCAGTGAAGAATCACTCCACTGGGGCCTTAAGTAGTGCCGGACTAATC
The DNA here is from genome assembly GCA_015106755.1 of Etia nguti. Lineage (NCBI taxonomy): Eukaryota > Metazoa > Chordata > Actinopteri > Cichliformes > Cichlidae > Etia > Etia nguti. The sequence continues at coordinate 4,874 of VUQG01036173.1, forward strand.
ATCAGTGATGGATGGCAGGTGAGTAGATCTGCACAGGTGAGTACTGAGGCGGGGACCAGAGCCAGACTCCGCCCTGGCGGTGAGGAGCGAAGGAAAACGACAACAAAACAACCGAGAAAAAACCTGGGACCATGACAACTTTCCCATTTATGAATGCATAAATTAGTAACATCTTTTTTGCTGGGTCTTCAACTAACAGTCTTTACATTAGATTCTTTGATTGAAGCCAGTGAAGATTGATGCACTGTATTTCATTTGTAGATGTCTAAGGTTTAAAAGGGAACGTTAAAAGCTCGTAATCTTGTCGTTAATATAAGAGAAAGTCTACATGTTTTTGTTTTGCATTTTGTGACTTGCATTTGAAATTCAAACAAACAGAAAATGTCAAGGCATTCCATTTAGCATGAGCCACAGCAGGGAGCATGCCCCCGGGGCTGCAGTACTTGTTTGTACTCTGAAAGACATTAAAGGATCGTGTCGATATATTATTGAGCTGTTTTTCTCATCTCTTTATTCCAGCAGTCATGATACCACTCACAACTCGCAACTTTCATCTGCTGCCTAAATTTAAAATACTCCCCAGGTTTTACTCTGTGTGTCTTTATTCCAGCCTGATGTCACTCACACAGGAGATTTGAGTGCATGTTTCAGATATTACAATGAAAGAAATACTGGCCAACGTCAGGAAAGTTACATATTAGGGGTCCCATACTGTGAAAACACACTTTGGCTGTGTTTTGTGCTTTTCTAAACTCTTTGGTGTAAAATTGAAAATGTGAAGAGTTCCTTTCAGCTTCCATTCCTCTACCCCTCACGCAGTGTGATGGCTTCCTAGCTTTACAGGCCAGTAACACCTTTACCTAGTTCATGTGTTGAAACTGGAGAGCATGAAGGAATCAAGCAGGGTAATTATATTGCTCCTGTTTACCTTCTTATAAAATGTACTGCAGCCGTTGCCTCAGAAAATAGTTTTTTGCAAGGTGAGGATGGTACCCACTGATCCTGAGACCCACTGTGACCCAAGTCCTTCATATGCCCACACTGTAAGGACTGTGAAAAAATATATTCAGGACCTAAAAGTTTTTGATCAATATGATATGTATATACTATTATAAAAAACACTCAACATCAATATGTCTCCTTTTCACAGTTCAAAGGAAAACCTTTCCTGTGCTATAACTGGTCACATGGTGTTATGAGAATTATTTCCTCAGAGATTGAATTATTAAAGTATTCTGATGATTCTGATAAATTGACCCAAAATGCTATTTTTTAAGTTTCCGTGAGTGAATTATGAGAAAACAAATCAAATATCTAATGTCTTTGACATCAGACATGTGAAGTGTTGTTCTTGAATGTACTAAAAGTATATACAAAAATTAAAGGGTGTGAGGCAGTCAAAAAGAAAGGCACTGGTTGATGTTTTATTGAATAAAGCCACAATTTTAATCCATGACATAAAAAACACACAGGACATGAAGATATCCTGGCTACATAACGCACACATGCAAAAAACATGCAGAAAAAAGAAAAAGAAAAGAAAACAAAAATAGATGCATGTATAAGACATACAATTGCTCACATCACACAAAGAAACATATTCACTGAAAATAATTTTAATTAAGCTTTTCAAATTAAATCTACATATCCTGAGCTAAAAAAACTAAAATATTAGTTTTGGGTGCCATCTTTCCTGATTTAAACACAACCTGGTTCCATTAATTCTTAAACATTTTTCATGATTACGTTCAGGACTACATCAAACTACATCATTGAAGGACATGCCGACTGTATCTGTTACTGTGAGGTGTTTTAATATGACACTGGATTAGATGGTGTCATCGTGAGCTCTTTAGGATCTTATATAACTTAGGCCTTTACTGTTGCTAAGTAGGGCAAGTGTGATGAAGAGGCATGTGACAGCACACCGTTACCAACACAGTGACACTCATGAAGAGCCTTCCTAAATAGCAGGGCGATGCTGACGCATGCAACTGCACGTCCTATGCACGAGGGATATACCGGACATCCGTGATGGAACCGCTTTGCAGTGATCGTGCTTGCCTGCTACAGTATGCACGAGATTCACCTGTATCTTCCCTTCGTTACTTTTTAAATAACTTTACTGTGAGGTGGAGGAAGAACCTGCTACTGTAGATGCCGTGCGTAAACAGATCAGACACCAATAAAGCAAACACACCGTGCAGACCGCTGTGAAAAACCTGACTTGAAAGCAAACCACTGCACATCAGTAAGTCAGGGTGGTGTCCAGGCTGTAATGATGATGGTGAGAGAAAAAATGAGAACATTCGCTACACAGCACCACCAGACACAGAAGCCTTTTATGGTCATTAAGTGTGTATTTATGAATAATTTAGACTTTCATGTTGCAATGCTTTGAATTTGATTTTTACTTCAAACATAAATTAATCTCTGTGAGATATTGAGAATTTCCTTCTCAAAATGATTTTCAAAGCTTGCTCCCAAGGCCTACAGTACGTGAGAATTTCTGCATTCTTACCTCAGCTTTGATAGTTTATGGCGCATCTAAGATCTATATTTAAATTTCTTTATGCATATTAGTATCAGTAGCACCAGCACAGCAAGAACATCATTTATCTAAAAATAGCATTTTGGGCAGTAGCACAAGAAGAATCCTGCTTTAGAGCAAGATTATAGCCCACAGCAACAACAAAATAACAATGGACAACTTTTATCTGTGTGAAGCTACTGTAGGATGCAGAGAAGCACTTAGAAAATTTGCTGAAAGACAAAAACATTGTATAGCGTTGGAACCCATCTCCTGTTTATCCATGCAAACGAAGATTCAGGGAATGAAGTCTCCCGTGTCTTGTGCTGGCCTAGATAGGATTACAATCAAAGGAAGAGCAGAGCAGGGAGCCCATCCCCTTTGCTGCAAACAGAATGAGTAAACGTTCCTCCTTTTGCTCTGCTCTCTGAGTTCTTGTCAAGACGGCAAAGTGTTTGCTGCGCCCGCTCTGAAGATCCCAAGCCTGGCTTTTGCTTTGTGGATGGTGGTGCCTAATGAAAAGAGAACATGAAGACTGGGGCAAAGACAAGCACAAGAAGAAGAAAGAGTAGGAAATGAAGCAAGAGTGGGAAGTGTGTGCGATGCTCCTCGGTTTATTTAATCAGAGCAGAGTGTTCTCGACCGCTGGACAGACTGTAGAGATACTGTAGTGTAATAATAACTCCCTGCTCTGCTCATCTGAAGACAGAAAGAGAGGGAATGCAACGCAGAGTTGACTCATTCATTCATCATCTGTATCAGCCTTCAGATGCACGGTCATCTGTAACTGTCGGCCAGATAAGAGCCACAGAGGTTTGAGCGCAGATGTGATGGGCTGAAACAGGTGCTTGATCTATTGCCACATATGCTGAGCAGTTTGGAGACCTGGGAGCAGGAGGTTTTCCAGAGGGCCTGTTTCAGCTTCAGTCACTGTGCAGGAGAGCATTTGCAGTCTGTCCAAATGCACATCAACAAATTAAAAGACTGATAAGGAAGTAAGTCTGATAATGGAGGTGGTTGTGCAGTTGACAAAAAATATATATACTTTCCTGGCTTCCTCAGGCTATACTGCAGTTTCATTGGGTTTCTCGGGGTGTCTGATAGTGATAATTACAATGTGATACTTTGCAGATCCCCTTTGGGAAATTCGGTTTTCACTATATACAGAATGAGGGGGGCAGGATTAGCAAGCACTCGTGGAAACTGTCCTCCCGGAGAAAAATACCAAGCTTGTGTTGTTTTCCACCTATGGAAGCAGTTTTTACAACATATGCTTTGGTTTTAATGTAAGGCCTCTTGCCGTAGATTTTGTGTCCGGCTCGTAGCTAGAAAGCATGTGAGAATAATGCTGAATGGATGGCTGCACAGTGTTAAAACAGGCTTTGGGGTCGTTGAAAGTAGAAACTCTCCTATATGTTGTGTGGAATGGTTACATAGGGGATTTGAGAAACAAACAATCTGCACCGTGATCATTTACTTGGAGGTCTTGTTAGGCTGGTGAGGTTGTTGCTGACAGATCTTTGCATGAGTACCACCATAAGCTTGACATTAATGGTCAGAAATTTTCTGGTTGAGTCAAAACGTTTTTTGCAATCAATTAAATGACTTGAAACCTCTTATTTTTAAAAGCTCCTGCATGTAAAATCCTGGTCTGTAATCTACTCTTTTCTGTAGTTTCGCTCCATTTCTTGGGTTTCTCTATCAGTATTCTGAACAGTCTCTTTAGCTCTGTGTACTGAGAACGCTGAGCTAGTTTCACCTTACAGCTACTGTGGTGTGTAAATGAAGTGTCTGGTTTGCTTCAGACATGTCTGAGTTTGTTTGGAGTGTTTATTTTGGAGAGGCTGAAAAATGTTTTTAAAAAAAGGACAGTTTCAGTGTTCAATGTTTTCACTCTTAAAGCTGACTTCAAAAGTGGGTCAATCCCCCCCAAAAAATCTCCCTGTACAAATGTCCACCTTCAAAAACATTAACGTGTTCCTATTGATTTAACCTTCTAAAATCAAAATCTTCATAGATGGTAATCTTAACCATATGCTATGCTATTTTATAGAATGACAAAAAAAGATTTTTTCGAGATTCTCAGAATTATTATTTTCACTGATTCACTGATTGCCATAACACTGTTGGTGTTAAGGTTTCACAAGACTTCTACTACATATGCACAACCTTACCTGGACATCTTTGGCTCATCAATTCTTGTTCACGTTATGGATAAAGTAAGCAAAGAAAACATTAATAACATCTGTACTATGTGTGTAGGTTCTCATTCACCCAGTTCTTGCAGCTTCTTAAAGTTTCTTGAAGACGTTTCACCTCTCATCCGAGAAGCTTCATCAGTTCTAAGACCAAATGGTGAGGAGTCGCAGATTTTAAGCCCTAGTGGGAGTTGTCCTTTAAGAGTGTTGTTGACCCACTACTGATCATGCGCCTCATCACATGAGCCAAGGTGTCAAAAAACATGGGGGTCATTATCAGCACAGGTTTTGGATGAAACCATGGTAAGACCTTGCGTCACTCCATCATGTGACCTATTGCAAGATGTGTGTGTGGGTGGAGGCGCCTGGGAAGGGATCTCTACTAGTAAAGTATATCTTTGCTATGATAACAAGTAATGAATCGCCCTGTTCCTGCATGTGTGCTCTGGCTTCCTCCCACAGTCCCAAAACATGAATGTTAGGTTTACAGCCAGCAGTTAAATTAACTGTAGGTGTAAATCTGAGTGTGAATGTCACAGTCGACCTCTGTCTATTCGCGGTTCAGTATTCGCTCCAGGGTAGAAACTCTGTGTTGGATAAGTGGAAGAAAACGGATGGGTGGGGGGACGGAGAAATAATGTATTGTGCCAATGTGCAACACCAGTTCTGCAGACCAACAAGACAGGTTTGAATGTTTTGGCTATCGGTTACACTATCTGAGTGCACTCTGAGTATACGCTGTGTACTCGGCAATTTCATCACACGCACTGAGGGCAAATGTCAAATTCTCTTTAAAACTGACTTGAATTTTGTATGAAGGCTCTTCACTGGTGTGAGAGGATCTCTGAGTATGACCGAACACATTTCAGCGGTTTGCACGTAAAAACTTCACAGTTTCCAAGGTAGCGCATCAAGTAAAGGAGGGAGATGCAGAGTAAAGGGTTCTCAACATAACGAGGCAACATTACACACAAGACAATCTTGCCACCTGGACCACCCACCACATTTGGCTCCCTACTACTTCCACTTCCCGAAAATAAAAATCAGGTCGAAGGGTCTGGAAAAGATCCAGCAGTCATAACAGGGGTCCAAGTACAATGAGACATAATGGCAGTTCCACTAAGAAATCTAAAAATAGCAGCCACTCATAAGATTGCTCAACGTGAGATTGTATATAGATTTAAATCTATAGACAGAGGATGAATGTTCCAATAGGGGTAAGGACAGCCAGCAATTTTCTCATTAGAAGCCAGCGTGGCATCAAAAGAATTTTGAAGTTGTTATTATAATGTACATTACGCTGCTTTAAAGTGGTTACAATTTACAAATATCAACACAGCTGATCAAACCAGGAACATAACCACACTCATCTGCCGGGAAGTATTTGCTATTGTTATTTGTCCTGATGGCATGCTTGAGTATCCAGTACAAAAGACCGCAACCTTAAAATTCCTACGAGGCAATAGGCACAGTTAATTTATGCTGGGCAGCCGATAAACAATGAGTATAAAAACAGCAGCTGTTTTGAGACATTTCATACTGGTTCCTCCCTCGGGGCATGGTTTTATTTGTTCTGTCTGAAATGTGTGTGCCTTAAAATAGTGTGATCTATGGACCCTACGGTGCAATTCCTGCCGGAGTCGATAGCGTGTTTGTGTTTTGTTTGCTTTTCATGTGATATACAGTGTTTTGCAGTCTTGCAGGTAAAGATCTCTCAGGGCATTAGCAGACCATTCATCATCAGATGAAGGGGGGGACTCAGATAAAAACTGACTCAAATAGGGAGGAAACAGCCCAGTAATGTAGATAACCTGTTGTCTGAAGATATGCTAACATGCCAGGCAGTTTAAACTGCCAAAGAAAAAGCATGGAATGATTGCTGCCTCTGTTGCAAAGAAAGTAATTGTATTTGTCCTCACCCAGAGGAAATGGGAGTAAAAATGAGTTCAGTCTAAACCTACAAAAATTGCTATTATCTGTCACCATTTAAACGCAACTGTGACAGCGGAAACTTAGTTTCTCTCTCCTCTCACATCTCCCTGAGGCTTTTTGTTATGAGGAATTGTTTCACTGTGATGGTTCAATTTTGCCACATTGAATCTGATCTCGCTAATCGAACATTGTTTGGAACTTTAGTTCTCATCAAACATCTTCTGGTGAAAAGCGAAGCCACCGCCGCTGGCAGAAAGTGCTTCAGATTGATTAGCCCCGACCCTTTTGAAGTGCCTCAGGTATGGATGCAGCAGGCAGACACCTTGTTATAATTGTGATGAAGCAGCTGTCCTTGGCAGAGCTGATTTGGATTACCTCTCTGCTTTGTAACCCTGACAGGCCAAATGAAGAAGCATTCAACTTCTATCCTTGGGCGGCAACCTGGGTTGGGATCTTAAGCAGGTAAACACTAATTAATTACGCCAGATATTGGACAGCTACCCCCTTTAACTGTTTGGGAAGGAGACGGAAGCTTATTTACCTCCACGTCATTAAGTCCAGCAGTCACTTGTGCTTCTCAGCCTTGTCTCTCTTGTTCAGTGTCACGCTGTTCAACAAAGATGCAGATCCCTCGCTTACCATCCTCGCATTTCTGCGTCCTGTCTTTTCCACTCTATGTTATTTTTTTTATTTTTTTGAAACATGCATTAGCGACTCTCCCTCTCACCCTGACTCATCCCCATTCCCTCGCAAGACTGAGCACTATAAAGTGTGGCAGCGGATCAAGAATTAATGCATTTGCCTTCAGTGAAAGTTGTTCAGAAAAGTATGCTCATTCAGCCTTCCTTTTTACCCTGCACAGAGGCCAGGGGAAGCAGACAGGGCGTTGGGAGGAGATTGGCGGGGTCATTATCTACCCTGTTGCTGCACTCTGGACTTCAAAGTGAAGCTTGGTACAGCTGTCACTGGTGCTCTGCACAGCTCGGACATGGTCTTGACAGCAAGGGCAGGCGCTTCTGGCTACAGCGCGGAGGCCAGAGCTGATGCTCGAGGGTTCATTAAAGCAGGGAGCTTCAATCTCTCAGCACCTCTCTGTTTGTATTCCGGTACACCTGTTTCTTTGTCTTTCATACAGCGTCTTCACATCCTGTGTTTTTTCTTTCTTTCTTTTTTTTCCTCTTTTGTTTCCATGACCTACACTAACATCACACATTGCTAGAGCTACTGAAAATAGCCAAGTATTAAAATCTAACCTGGAACATCTTGTTCTCTTTGTCTGTCTTCACCTCCCGTATTCCAGTCAAATCCACTGTAGCTTTCATCTGTCAACGGTTCCTTCACTTTTTCTTCACCCTGCCCCGTTTCCCTGCCTCCCTGTGCAATATCGCCCTTTACTGGATATATCTTCGCCTCACTGCTCTTTTTTTTTGTCCTCGTCCCGCATGCTCCTCAGCTCTTCAATGTCTTTCCCTTAATGACGATAAAACAAGGTAAAGTGCAGGTCTCGACACTGTGTGGAACGAGGATTAATCTACAATAAATGACGGGCCGCTTTGTTAACTACATGTGACAGCACAGAGATGCATGATTGAGCATACGTTTAGTGAAATTGTGGGTATATATGTGTGCGCGCCCAGGCTGTTGTCTCTAATGCCTGCTCGCACTGCTGTTTAAAGACCTTGTAAATTGGTACATTTACTTCCATAATGTAATATTTTCTGGGGAAACATGTTGTTGATGTATTGCTGTGGAGAGCCTTCTGAACTACAATGCCTGAGGATATCAATTAAACTTCTGATAACCTGCATATCTTTTTTTGTTTTTAAACACCAGTAAAAGCAGCTATACAATTTTCCCAGTGGGTCTTTCTAGTGCACAGATTGAGTGATAGTTCCATTTTGTTTTGGTTTTTTTTTTTTTGGGGGGGGGGGTTATACCCTCTGTGGTTTAATTCATGTATTATGATAACCCTAACCCTAGCTAGAGTTATTATTTAAGGGTCAGGGTTAGGAAATAAAATAAAGGAAATAAAATAAATTAAAAAATAAGGATTATTTTCTTTTTGCACTGATTATTCAAGACTTGGGAGAACAATTTCATGAACATAAAACTTACATTTTCTGGTTGCCTTGGGTTACACTTTTGGTCAGGGTTTGATCGTCATCAACGACGAAGGTTAATGCGATAATAAAAGGGACACTAACAAGATAAAAAGGGAAGCCATGGGAAATTTAGATATTTGACTGGAGACAAACACAGTGTAATCACTGCTTTACCAGGTGTAACAATTAAGTTTAACATCCAGGCATCCATGAAATTTAGCAGAGTTAGAAGTTAGCAGGAAGTTAGCTCGCTAGTTTCCACCTAAACATGTTATACCATGTTTTGACAGAGATTTCTGAAAAAATTCAAACAACAGCTCTGTACATAAATAAAGACGGAAAACAAAACAGCAGTGACGTTTGTAGGGTTACTGAAGTTGGACTAGTTGGTATATAATGATGTGCTATGCGATCACTAGTGACACAGCTATGTTAGCATAACATAAACACAATGAAGCTGGAGGATGAACGCTAACTTTTTTCCACTCGATAAAAGTTAACGTGAGGTTTCCCGATGGTTAGGGACAAATGCAATCGCATGGCAGGATCCTGTAAACGGACCAAACTTCAGTCAGGAGAACAACTGAGATAATCCATCAACAATACCAGGTTAGTCATTAATATACTGCAACAACATGGGAATAGAGCAGCTGCAGAGAATTCAACATTAATGAATCAATGGTACGGAAGTGGAGGAAGCAAGAAG
>VUQG01036175.1:2500-17652 GCA_015106755.1 Etia nguti
AAAAAAACACGGCCTTTTTGTTTTATCATTATTTTTGTCTGCAGACTAACATGCAGACCAATAAATACATAAGGGTACCAGGTATGTAATAACTGTGTTTTTCTTGCTCTAAAAAGTCTGGCCAACTCTTAATTCTCCTGTTCTGAAAACCAGCAGCTGCGGCTTAAATCTGGTGTGGTGGAAACACTTGTCAACATCCATTAATTAGGCAAAAGAAACAAACTCGTGATACTTACCCTCACAGGCTATTTCCACTGCTGATAACAATCATCATTAACACGTTTTCATTCGCTGAGTTAGCTTAAATGTTTGTTTTTCTTTGTGATTGGTTTAGTTTTTCTTTTTTTAATATAAACTCTGAAACATCATGCAGGCTTGACAACACTTACCTGCATCGTGGAGACATTTTGGACACAGGTTTCCGCTGTGGCACAAGCTATTACCCCCTCCCTTGCTAAAACTTAGCTAAATGCAGTGGTTTTCATACTGTGTGTGGAGCCCCTGCAGATGGATAAAAAGCTAGAAGCGTGGATTAAAAATATTTAATTTAATGCATATTTTTTAATGTAATTAAAAAACATTTACTAAAAAATATACTGTACAGTATTATATTATCAGTAAATAACTCTAAGCTAAGCTTTGGTCCAACCAGTCCACTCGAAACTTCAGTGGTACAGCAGGGCTGGCCTACACTGTAAATTTCCATCCTCAGTACACTTAAAGGGGAAACATTTCCTACACAGCAAATCAGGGTCAGCTGTACACAATATGAGAGAATGGCAGTTCAAATTGGCAAATACTATGTCATGTGTGCAAGATGGTTATAGGTTTATCAGACCAACTCTATCTGAACTACATCTTTTTATCTTATATGTTGTTTTAATTTAACACTGAGGGCTGTGGGAGCACTGCAATTTCAAATTCCTGTGTATGATCTGTACATATGGTTTTTGACGATAAAGCTGACCTTGACTTTGCTGCTTTGTGTTTCTGGGTCATTACATTATATACTATTCAGTTATTAAGAGATGGCCGGGAAAATTACACACAGCTTCACAATTGCCTGGATTAGGTTGGCCTTTATCTTCAACCTTCTTCACAGCATATGTGGTAGAGAGACTGTCTGGCCTTGAATTTGATGCCCAACTGCTTCAACTATTTCTTACAGACTTGAATTTCAGATACTGTTCATTTGCTGCACAAAGTTTTTATTGTTGTTGTATTAACACGATTCCTTTTTTTTCCTTTTTTGTCCTGCGCTCATAAAGAATCCCCTTGTTGATACACTATTAATTAAAATAATACTATTTTAAGTCTATCAGATGGTGTTATCTTTGGCATTTTTCATGTATTCAGTTGGCAAAGAAATGGGATCAAATTATGTGTTTCTGTGGTGCCTAAAGGTACAACTTAAAACTGGACCTTTGATAAGTTGTTTTTTATGTGCTAATACAACAAAGCTTCATCTGATGAGTGAAGTGCCTTTTTATGCTTGAGTCATTTATTGGTCAAAGTTAAGTGGTTTGCCAAAAACATCCTCTAAAAATCTCCAACTGTCCAACTTTGGAAGACCTGCAGAAAGCCTGGAAAACTATTGGGCAAGACCAGGTGTACAGTATTGTACATCATCTTAAAAGTAATGACTGTGGTACAGGAACTAAAGTGGAAGATGGGCAGTAGCATACTGGTGTTTCTACTTTTGGCTTTAGGTTCAAATTCAGCCTTCAATTTGATGTCAACTGTGCAACTGTAAAATGTTCTAACGTAAGAAACTCTTAGGTTACTGTGTTCATTTATGTGTCATGGTGTTGAGTTTTAGATTTTGTTTTTGGTTTATGTCTGCCATTAGTTTCCTTAATATTTGTTTGTGCTTCCCTTTGTCTTATTTCTATAGTTATGTCTTGGTCCACCTATTTTACTTTGAGGATTAAATATTTACATATTACTCATTATTTCTGTTGTGTCCCATCTTAGTTTTGCTTCCTCTCTGTCCAGTTCAATTTTTTACCAATTTATATCAGATTTATCTATGTAACACCAAATCACAACAACGGTTGCCTAAAGGCGCTTTATATTTTAAGATGAGGACCCTACAATAATACAGACAAAACAGAAAAACAACCCAACAATCAGATGATCTCTGTGAGCAAGCACTTTGGAGACAGTGGGAAGGAAAAACTCCCTTTTAACAGGAAGAAACCTCCGTCATAGCCAGGCCAGGGAGGTGCAGACATCTTCCGTGAATGGTTGGGGGTGAGGGGAGGAAAACAGGACAAAGACATGGTGTGGAAGAGAGACAGAGATTAATAACAACTAATGATTAAATGAAGAAAGGTGTGAAAAAGGTGAGTGAAGAAGAAACAGTGCATCATGGGAAGCCCCCAGAAGTCGAGGCCTACTGCAGTGTTACTAAGTGAAGATTCAGGGCCACCTGATCCTGATATGTGCTAAATAACTATATATGAAGAGGGAAAGATTTATGCCTGATCGAGAGGAAGTAGAGAGGATGCCTGTCCCCCAAATCCAACCTGGGAGCTGGTTCTACAGCTTGTTCCGTGTCTGGTCTCATATAACCCAGTCTTTCCTGGTTCCTTTGTTAAGATGTCTGTTTTGTTCCCCTCTTTCCATCTGCCAAGTTTATTCTGTGATGGTCTTTGGATTTAATCCACGGGGTACGCAAGATGAAAACACATATACCCACTCTTCATTTCACAAAAGGTGGAAAATGCACAGATTAGCTACAAGAATAAAACCACCTACATCCCCTTTGTGCTACTGAACACATCAGAGTATGGACAGGAGATCTGCACCAATATTTCAGTAGGTGGTTTTAGTCAACATCTATATGTATTCCAGAATTTCTCACCCGATCATAATAATGTAAGACTATCAGTTTTATTCACTTCATCTGTCAGAGATTTTTATGTTGTGGCTGAATTATGTGTTTTTCCTTTTTGTAGGAGTAAAACATCAGCAGGGACGTGATGCCACAGATGCCATGAGGCAGCATCTCAGCCTGATGAATGCACAGTGTTCCATCTGTGCTTTCAAAAACTCTGCATTGAACAGTAAATCCTCTAAACATTAATCCCTGAGCAATGGGCATCATGCAGAGTAGCCACCAAGTGAAAACATAAATGACCATGATTTCTATGCAAAATGTAGGCCCTATTGGAGAATGACTTAAAACGCTGTCATGATAGCCTTGTTAAAGTGGTGAATAAGTGCTAATGTATTTATATCTACTCAATACTGCATTAATGCATAGATCATAACATGGAATAGCTACACTAGTTTGACTTGTTTGTTTTTATTTTTGGAACCTGGTAGATTTTATTCATTGTTTTCTTTATAATAACCAAAATTCCATAATTTAATTTCACTGCTTTCATGTTTTTTTAGTCTAACATTAGCTACAGTGCTGTAAAAAAAAGTGCCCTCTGATTTCTTATTGTCTGCATATTTGTCACACTTGACCTGAACAGAGTACACTGTAAACCCAAATACTCAAACTAATTAAATAAATTAAGTAATGTAAGCTTTTTTAAAAACAGTTCTACTAACTCAGATAGCTTATGCTCATCTAACATTTTCCTCCATTTGAAATAGTTCAACTTATTATTTTTGATCAACTTTGATATTTTGCATTATTTCATTTTACTTATTTATTTAAATTCTATGGCAGTCATATTTGGAAGGTTTTGATTCCTGAGGTCGATTTGACCCTAAACATAAAAGTTATTAGTCTTTACTCTGATACAACAGCTGGATTGATTTAAATTCTGAGAAAAGACAATGGAGTAAAAGTAAAATGTCCTTGTCATTTATCAGTTGCTCACATTATGCACAAAGTTTAACAAATATTTTTTTTCTTCTTTTTCTTTTTGCTTTGTTGTTTTGGGGTGCATTTTAAGTTATTTTAGTCAAAAGGCGGATGTCAAATATAGTCAAAATATTGGAGTTCTGACAAGCTTTACCTTTTAGGTTCATCAGCTTAAAAAACCTGAAGAAGTTCTGCTAACTCCTTCAGGTTTACAGTGTAGCTTTACATAATTCACTGTTCAATATAAGCCTCATTAACCTTAAACTAGACCTTGATGTAGCCCATCAGTTCATCTACTGTCTAAAAATAAACTCCTTTCAGCTCCCTCCCTTCAGGTGAACTTTCTTCTGATTGGTTGTTGATTGGTTGGCTGAACAGGTATGTGGGCCTGTTGTGCTCACCATGTTAATGACGATATTTTGGCTCACAGGGATGACTTTTTCATTGACTGACCTCTTTATTTGATACTTCTGCCATGTTTAATATAAGTGTCCACCACTATATGACACAAATAGCTTACTGTGCATGTCACTGCTCATTTTAGTTCCATGGCGGCATATTTGAATTGTTTTCGTTGCTTTTTTGGATTACTAAACCCTGCGTTATCCAAAACTAAGCAAAGGGTGGCATAATAAACAAACAAACAAACAAAAAAACATCATTGGCAATGTGCTCTCTATGTTTACTTCACCTGATCATTTGATCTTTCCCTTGGTTCCCAAGAAGGGGGACTGTGTAACCCATTTTTTCCCTTTTTTTTAGTATTAAATCCATGACAATCGACATGGCTTTGCAATTTTATAGCATTTTCAGTAGCAAAACACAAACTGTGCATTAAGCTGATCACCCCCCAGTTTGCAGTTTCATGAACTGTTACATAACCTCTTGGCATTAGACCAGCACACATCATGAAACCGAGGAGTGTTAGTCGTTTTTCTTCTTTCTTTGTCCCTCCCCTGCAACACGGCAGGTGCCTCTGGTAGAGGGAGGTCGGGAGGATGGCGGTGGGGTGTCATCCAGCAATAAAAATACATCTATACGCGTTGAATCTTTCCACTTTTAGACCATTAAAGTCGCACTCATATTTCGTCAGTCCACTGGCTGTTGACGCAGCGTTATCCAGAAGGTGTGTGTCACTATGTGCACGGACTGCCTCTGCGTCGTCTACCAACTGCGCCCCTCCCTCTCCGAGTCCCAGCATCACCGACAGCCCCGCGATGCTGTCATAACCAACACGTTTATCGTTGACGACGCAGAGAGGGGCTGCCGTGTTTTCTGAATGGTAACTGTGATCTGGTTGCACTGATTCCTAAGCAGAATACGGGCCTTATGTATGTATGTATGTGCGACCACCTTCGGTGACATAACGGGCTGCTCGTTACAAGCTGAAGCCGTTTCTTCGAGGATACGTGCGCGTCATATGTTATAGGCTATAGCTGAGGTCCATGTGAATACATGCCTTTAGATGTCGGGAGGCTTTCCGGGGGCAGCACTGAGCTATAAAAGTGCGGCAGCGATGTGCACGTCCGACGGCCACACGGAGCGAGCGCAGTGAGAGACCGTTTGTTCCACTGTAGTCTTTGACTTTTCAGCTGTCGGTCACAGGCAGGGCTCAGGCTCTCCGCTTCAGCTCCTCACTTGGTTCACCGCCTGGTTTTATGCGACGTCATGAGTTGATCGCGCCTGACAGATGTTGCTGTGTTGCAGATGCGCAGGCATCGCTCCTCACGTTCTTCTTGCTGCTGTTTAAGCGTTGATTAGGTTAAAAAAAAAAATAAGAAGAAGAAGAAGCTGATTATTTTCTTAATGTTAAGCCCTCGCTTTGCTCTCGGACAGATCGCAGCGTTCATTTAGTCTTCGGGATTGCATAAAATGATACCTGGATCCGCCGCATCAATGCTACCGTCAGCAGAAGCCGCGAAACTGTACCAGACCAATTACGTCCGCAACTCCCGTGTGATCGGACTTCTGTGGGCCATCTTCACTATTCTGTTCGGTATTGTTAACGTGACCATCTTCTCGCAGCCCTATTGGATTGGAGATGGCGTGGATACGCCGCAGGTCGGCTACTTCGGCCTTTTTCATTATTGTATTGGAGATGGAGTCTCCAGAGACCTGACCTGCCAGGGTAGCTTCACTGAGTTCTCCGCTATCCCCTCTGGTGCGTTCAAGGCCGCCTCCTTCTTCATTGGAATGTCTATGATGCTGGTCGTCACCTGCATCGGCTGCTTCAGTCTCTTCTTCCTCCTCAGCACATCCACCGTGTACAAGATCTGTGGCTGGATGCAAGCAGCATCAGGTAAGTGTCCTTTTGGAGACTAGTCCACCGCCACCGCTTTTGTTTTTCTTTTAAAAAATGTAGGTAGGGCAAGTGCGACGTATGACCAAAACACGCTTAAGTATGAATATTTTCTAAATGTAAAATGAATGCCTGCAAGAGTTTAGAAGCTGGCCAGCTGTTTTCTGTGTATGCTCTGTTAGGCTCAAAACACTGGGATGGATTGAATTTTGATTGATGAGTTGATGAGATAAATTAATTGGGAGCGGCCAGGGTGAAAATAAACAGTCTCCAGGATCTCCCCGAGAGCTGGCAATCATCCCTCCCGAGCAGACCGTGCTGTTCATGGTGCTGAAGGGCTGCTGAATGCATGAGCAACATCGCTGGTGTATTTACATCCCGAACAAGTTTCTTTCTGAAACCATGGATTACAGTTTTAGTAACATATGAAACGTTGTCCAGCTCATGATTAAAAATAAATAAACAAGCCTGTTTATTATTAATAACCATTAAAAACTTTGATTCATTTTCTTCCTTGTATATGTCTTACATTTGAATAATTTTAAAAACCTTGTGCCCGCATCAATGAGAAATTTTGGGCTTCAAGTTTAATCCAGTGATTTGGATTTCATGGGATATATTGTAATAATATAATTACAGCAGAGTCTCTAGTCTTTTAGCATAACCAACCAAAAATGTTTATATGCGGTCTTGTCTTATTTGTAATGCAAAACCACATAGAAAGTGCACACCTAATCCCACAGTGATTAGATAGCATGATGCAGGAAGCTAGCCGGGCACACACAAATTTACATTAAAAATTTTCTTTTCGCTGAAGGCCACAGAACAACATAACATAAGCATTAAATCACATACTGTGTTGGTAATATAGTATATCACATGTATAGTTACAGTGCAGCCCAATTTAATGTAACTTGCTATATGCAAATGATCATCAGCCTGTCCTCACAGCCAGAAGACACGTGTGTTCTTATATGTCAGAGCTGGTTTTCAAAATAAGTTGAAGTCAGTCTTTCAGCTGCTGGCAGTGTATTCTCACTAACGGTGGGCTGATGTCAGTGGCAGCAGAGGCCTCGATCATCTGAAGAGTTCAGACGCTGCCAAACATTGGTCCTAGCTCAGCCGCACTAGTGGTCAAAGCAGTCGGCTTGCTGTTTGCAACAAACAGAAATGAGGCAAAGTGGAGGGGAGGGGGTATTTGGAAAGGCTCCAGCTCAGTGTGTTATGTTTGGGCTGAATTAACGCAATAACCCCGTCTAATAAGAAGACCGCTGGGCTTTGTGCTTCTGCAGCTAAGAGATGAAAGAGAAAGCCAAAAGGAGAGACCCTGACCACAGCAAGTTGGCACAGCAATGCCTAATGAGCAAGCGTGGCTGTTTAGCACTGTCAAACTTTATTACACTTAGAATCAGCTTAAACTTCAGCTGACTTCACTTATAGAAGACAGGTGGCCCACTGGCAGGGACAGTGCAAGTCATAGATGGTGATGAATGGCAGCTCAGGAATGAGTATGTATGTACAAAATAAAGTGAAAACAAAAGGGTTCTTTATTAATTCATTTTCCTTTATCTTATATTTTTCACTTTCAAACATTTTGGTAGCTCAGTATATGACAAATCTCACACCTGTAAAGCAAAGTGAAATTAAAACTGTCAGCTGGTCAGCGGTAGCTTGTTGTCACCCATCCCTGCTGCTAGATTGGCCAAGGACACAGTCAGTATTCAGAGCACTCTCCGCTCCATGGCACCAGCCTTTCTCTCTGCTTCAGCAATCATCCTTATGGGTGTCTTATAGACATTTTTACTGGGTGATATGGCTGGTATGAAAACACAGCATGTAACAGTACCATGCCTCATTGAGTAAAAGGTCTATTCAGGCACACTAACTGAAAATCAAGGTCATACTTGACGTGTATACGTAATTTAAGTGATACTCTGTATGCCGGTTTTGCGGCAGCTTTCATAAATCCCCTTGGGCTGAGGTCAGAGGCTGATGGATAAAACACTTAACATAGAAAACTCACGCTGTTGCACAATGCTCCTCGCCAGCGAATCAGCGTGTGAGAACGCATCTCCAGCCATCTTTTCTGTGAAGTCCAGGTAGAAACGTTGAATGTTTGATGAGAAAGTGAACCAGCAGGACACATTAAAAGTCTCAAATGCCCACCGTGGCCAAACAAAGCTGAGTACAGAGAGTGCTCCAGCATCCACCCGGCCTTAGATGGGCTCGTACCCTTCTATACTCTCCTCAGCAGAGCCATTTCTGTCTGTGCACCTGCACAAGTTCATGGCATGTACAACCTTTTTCTCCCCCTCATAGAGCTTAAGACAGCAAAATACATGCTGCACGCACAAACACAAATATGCCGTTTTCCAGTCTCCTTTTCACAACTTTGTTTATTGAGAACTGCAAAATGTGCCGCTGTCTCTCACTTCCTCTTTTCTGGCCTTTAACTGCAGTTCTTCAGGGGTCTGCACACCAATTAACTACATATACAGTGAGGTCAGCGATAATTACTTCACTGTTTTATAGACTGACGTGCGTACTTTGCCTTGTCGGCTCGGCTGACAGACTTTTTCTGTAGTTCGCGCTGCAGTGTCTGTTTTTGAGAAGAAACAGTGTGAGTCATACACGTGAATGAGCAACAACTAAGCTTTGTAAAGCAGGAAATAATGTGCAGACAGAGGGTGACCCATGTGGAAATATACAAACAGGTTCATTTTCAAAGGACTGCAATTTCATAGAGGTCAGGTTTCTGCTTTTTCGACTTCTTTGTTTATTGTAATATTTCTTTCTTTGTTTTATTGTTACTCAAGAATAACTCAAGAACAAGTCATCATTCCTAGTAAGGTATGTGCACAACTGTGTGCTTTTTGTAGTATTTGCATAATTACCTCTGATAATTAATTGATACATAAATGACACACTATGCCAGGAGGACTTATTGTGCAATCAGGAGTCATGGGTTTTCAAGAGGTTGCTATGTTTTATATTGAGGTAGTTCTATTTTGCATAAGATGTTGCTATATCACAATAATTAAAAATAATAGTAAAAGGCTTGTATTCCTGCATTCCTAATATGACAAGTTAGTGTCTGATAAAAAGACAGTTTATTACCAAATTACAACCAAATTTCCCCTTGTGGGACAATTATAGGACTATTCTATTCTATTCTATTTATGCTTAATTAGATAAAATATTTAATATATACACTCGCTGGACACTCTATTAGATAGAAACCAGGTTGGACCCAATTTTGCCTTCAGAACTGCCTTTATTCTCTGTGGCATAAAGTCAACAAGGTGCTGGAAACATTCTTCAAAGAAGAACAATGAAGATGAGTTGATTCGTATCATGGTGCCTTATCCTGCTAGAAGCAGGCATCGGAATTTGGGTACACTGTGGTCATGAGGGGATGGACATGGTCAGCAAAAATACTCAAGTAAGCTGTGGCATTTAAACAATGCTCAGTTTTTACCAAGGAGTCTAAAGTATGCCAAGAAAATATCCTCTGCACCATTGAACCAACACCAGTCTGAACCACTGATACGAGGCAGGATAGATCCATCTTTGATGTTGTTTATGCCAAATTCTCACACTACCATCTGAATGTTTTAGCAGAAATCGAGACTCATCAAACCGGCCAATGTATTTCCAATCGCCTGTTGTCCAATTTTGGTGAGTCAGTGTGAACTGCAGCTTCAGTTTCTAGATCTTAGCTTACAGGAATATCACCCACTGTGCTCTTCTGCTGCCATAGCCAGTCTGCTTTGAGGTTGTTATACATTCAGAGATGCTTTTCTGCATGACTTGGCGGCAAAGAGCAGTTATTTGAGCTGCTGTTGCCGCCTTATTATTAACTCAAAGCAGTCTGGCCATCTTCCTCTGACTGACTTCTAGGTCACTTCACTCAGGTAGGAACCTTATTAGCAAAAGTGATTTTTCAGCCACACCCCAAGTTTAGTTTTCAACCCTTGAACCATCCATTCTTTTCCACTTATCCTTGTCAGGGTCGCGGTGGGCTGGAGCCTATCCCAGCTGTCTTAGGGCAAGAGACAGGGTACACCCTGAACAGGTCACCAGTCTGCCGCAGGGCTAACACATAGAGACAGACAACCATTCGCACCTTTCGCACCTATGGGCAATTGAGAGTTACCAAATTACCAGAATTAACCTATCCCCACTAAATGCATGGCTTTGGAATGTGGTAGGAAGCCGGAGTACACGGAGAGAACCCACGCAAAGATGGGGAGAACATGCAAACTCCACACAGAAAGACGGTGGAATTGAACTCAGGAATTGAGCCACCGTGCCACCGTCCTGCCTAGCTAACTGGCAACTCCTGATCCATTCGTTAATAACTTTCTCACTGAAGCACACTGAGTCACAGTACTTGAGCATGAGTCACAGCAAGCTAGAAAAGGAACAAAGGGTCACATGTTGAATATGGGATTAGTTTCTCATCAAACTAAAAACTCACCGAGTTCAAACAGATCAAACAGGATCATCACATCAAAACTTCAAACCTCTATGCTTCAAGCAGTGGTGAAAAAGGACAATGAGAATATTAGGAACAAGCGGAGGTGATGATAAAAAGAAAAAATAATGAAGACCAAATAGTAAAAGGTTTGGAGGCAAACAAAAAATCCAGGTCAGAGACAGAAGGCAGACAGAAAACAAATCAGATGACAGAACTCAGGGAAGACGAGCTGATCTTTCTGGTCACCTCAGTCTCTCTCCACATATTTCTCTTTGTATCATTATCTCTGTTCGCTGTTGTTGGCTTTTACTCCCATAGTCCATTTGCTCTATTGAGAGGCTTGTTGTGAAAGGAGCTTTAAATCCTGGTTGAATGTAGAGGTGGAAAGTGGTTGGAGCTCAGCATGAGAGCAGCAGTCATTGAGCTGCACTTGTCACTGCCGCTGGACCAGAAATGCTCCAGCTCTCTAGAGTAAACGCTGCAAATGAGAACTTTTGTCCAGATACCAATCAGACTTTCAAAAGCAATCTGAGGAAAAGGCTGATTTTGATGCTTTTCCCAGACATTTCAGATGTGTTCCACTTCTCTACATGTTAATGCATGTCCATCCCTCCTCAGGGACTGATACACCTTTTTAGCATTGTGCTAAAAAACTCCAACTCCTTCAAGCTGCTGTTATGAATCACTATGCTATAGCAGCATACAGCATATAAACGACCTCCATTATATTCAAATGTTAGAAGATTTGAATTTAATTTCAAAAAGTGATAATACATTTTCTTCAAAATTATAAAGAAAAGGAAAAAAACAAGCAAAAATAAATTATACATTCACTTTCAGCATTTTCAAAGTTTTTGATCCTTGCTTGCTGCAGGTTGAATTGGGTTTATGGCACATTAGAGCTATACTTTACCTGCACTTATTAGTGCGCCAGCATCTCCAGGCAATAGTTGTTTGTCCATTTTTGACATCTCTTAACTCCATTTGTGTAACTATGATTGCAGCCGTGACAGAAAGTTATCCTTCTTTAGACCTTTTTGAGATTTTGCTGCAGTCTGTTACCCACGTGACAGAGACAGCCCTGTGCCCAGTCACTTGTGCTGCTGCAACTCTGTACTAAACAGAGTAATGCGTCTCAACAGTACATTGAAATAGATACCCACTTTGGCAGATTTGAGAAACAACTTGAAACAACACGGGACAGTACTGTCTGCTGTTACTGCAGTAACACACAGTAGTGCCTTTCACTATAACACCGGTGAGAAAGGAAAACTGCATACCTTTTTATGCCAGGGGACTGGCAATGAAATGACAAACAAAAGGAGAAGATCTGAGAGATTTCGAAACAGATATATGAATCTTCTTCAGGCTAAAAATGGCTTGAAAATTGGCTGAAATCTACCATGGCCGTGTGGGAACATTGGCAGTAGCGGTGAGGTCGTAAAGTGAAACAAACTGGCTCAGGAGTTACAGAACTGATTTATCCTCTTGCTGTTTCTTCTCAGCGCAGCAGTGAAACTCAACCTTTTTGCAGCAAAATAAACTGGATGCACAACACTGCTTTATGCACTAATCCACACCTTTGCAGCACCCGGCTCAACAGTCGAAGGTGAAACAGTCTGTATTTAGCTCTGTTTCTACGCTGTTATTGGCACACTTGTCCTCCTTGCAGATCAGAAAATCGAGGAACGATCTGCTTGCTTTCTTACCCATTTTTCTCACGTCTGCCCAGGTACTTTGCTTTCAAATCACCTCGCCGTTAACACTGTTCCATCTCCCAGTTTTTTGTAATTAAAAAACACACAGTCACTTGAACCATCTAATTATAGTCAGAGGGAGGCAACTAAACTATCATGTATGCAGCTCACACTCCTGCTGATTGTGGACAGGCGAAGAAGATGGATGAAGGATATTATCCTGCGTGGTGGTGCAGTGGTTTAGCACTGCTCCCTCACAGAAACAAGTGTTCTGGGTTTGACCTTCCAGTGTGGACATTGCATGTTATCCCTGTGCCCACGTGGTCTCTGTCTGGGCGCCCTGATATCCTCCTACAGTCCAGAGACATGTTTGGTTAACTGTTGGCAGTAGATGTGAATGACCGATGAACACAGTGCATATATTAAAGTGCTTTGGGTGGTCAGTTAGACTATAAAAGCCCCATATAAATGCCAGTCCGTATCTACACACCACCATGCACATTGCACATTGAAGCATGGTAATTTGCATGCATGCAATGCACGCACTCCTCTTTGCAGTGATTACAGCACATACCAAAGCGAGGTCTATGCTGTTTTTGTAATGCATACTCGCTGATTTAATTCTACTATGTGGTTACAGAACAGCTGGTTTAATTTAAAAACCGCAAGACTGTCTATCTGGAGATAAAAACCAACAGATCAATGCTGATTAATTAGCCCACACTTTGTGAGTTTGAATGTAGCAGCGTGGAATACAAAACTCGAAATGCCAGCCAAGTCATCATCATGACTCCCCTGTGTTCAGTGTCCCTGTAGCGCTGCAGGGTGTGGAGTATAGATTTGCCGGAGTTAATCTCTGTGATCTCAGAAGTGGCCTGGCTCAGGCCAGAGCTCCGGCAGGGGAGGCTGCTGATTTATTCCACAGGGGGAGGGATGAGGTGGGGTGGCAAGGGCACAGTGACCTAGAGTGTTAAAAAAAAACTTTGCATGATGTAGTGATGATTATGTGATGCACATGTAACTTCTGAGTGTATTTGTCTAACAGCTAAAAATACTATTTGCTTTTGAGGTGCAGACGCAGCATATATATATGATAACTTTAACACTGACCATGCATAATCAGCATATTTTAATCAACAGGTTTTTCTCTCTGCAGCAGGCCTGACTACCCTATTTTTATTTTCAGTTCATCAGTGTTCATTAATGTTTTTTAGCTTCGGTTTATTTACACCAAATGTGTTCTTTGGCACGTCAAACACTGAGTCACAGCATTAGTAAGACATGTAGTCCACTCCCAAGTCACCACTTTTCAGTGAGATCCATCCATTTTCTTCCACTTATCCAGTTCAGGGTCATCAGGGGGCTGAAGCGTATCCCAGCTGTCATAGGGCAAGACAGAGATAAAGATACAGAGAACCTTCCACACTCACATTCACAGCTATGGTGACTTTAGAATCACCAATTAACCTAATCCCACTAACTGCCCATGTTTGGACTGAGAGTACTTGGAGAAACATGCAAACTCCATATAGAAAGGCCCCGGCCAGATGATGGATTCAAACCCAGGACTTTCTGGCTGTGAGGCAATAGGGCTAACCACTGCACCACAATGACCAAACAATGATCTTTTCTTGAAAATAGCCAAGTGGGTTTAATTGCTTAGACCTACTCAGGCAAAACCTGACCGGTAGCTTTGTTGCCTAATCCTAATCAGTGAGTGAAAGTGAAAGTAAAAACCTAAACAGCTCAGCAAGAGGAAAAGAGCTAAGCATACCCAAAACAAAAAGGCTCCAGCTGGACTCAAACCACTGTCTCCTGGCTGGATGATGCTCTGTCCTGGACTCTCATTCTGTCTTGGGTGAATGCTCCCATTGTTAAATGTTCACTGAGAGAGCACAGTCCTGCCTAAGCCGTTGCTGTTTTGCCTCCATCGTCCCCAAACGGGTGACCCAGTGAGTATTTGTCACAGAGAACTCAAAGGTCTCTTTTGATCCCCATTGCCCTTGCCAATCTTTATCCTCTGTGGAGGTACAAGCTGCATCTGGACCTGTTACATAAGCCCATCACCCCAGCCTGACTCCCTCCTGCTCTGCTCACTGCAGTTTACTCTGTAGCTCCGCCCATGATTCCTCTCCCCCGCTGCCTGCATTCTCTACCTCTGTATCCTCACCTAAGCTGCCTTATCTCTTAAGTGCAGTCAACTGATAATTTCTAAGAAAAGCTTTTTCTAATGTATGTCTAGCTTGCATTTACATGCTGATCTTCTTTTTAACTTCAATCAATGTGTAATAATGAGGCTCTGACCAGATGGCGTAAGAATCAGGGGACATGCACTCTGTCGGGGAGGAGGGATTTA
Source organism: Etia nguti (assembly GCA_015106755.1). NCBI lineage: Eukaryota > Metazoa > Chordata > Actinopteri > Cichliformes > Cichlidae > Etia > Etia nguti. The sequence goes on from VUQG01036175.1 coordinate 17,156, forward strand.
AACAATATCCTAGATAGCTAGACTAACATTTACTAAGAACTGAACCCTTTAACCCCTCGTCTATTGTTTAGTATATCTACTTTATTTAATTAAAATTGCCTCACTGATATTATTGAGCTTGAACTGCAGTGCTTTCAGATTTGATTCAACAGAAAATAGCACATCGTACATCTATTTTAGTCATAGTAATAGTAGGTAGCCTCTTATGGGAATGTTCAACCTTTGAAAATGATGCGTTGATATAACAAATATGACCTTGACCTTGACCCAAAACAAGGGCTCTAGGGAGGAATAGACACACACACACACATGCGCACAATAGAGTTATTATTCAGTGCAATCCAGCTGCCTGTTTAAGTGATTGACTAAATGATTTTTTTGTGTATTAGCACATGGGTGGTGAAAGTGACACTGCATCCTTTTTGTGCTCTTGTGCTTAGACAGAGATGCCCCCCCCCCCCCCCCCCCCCCCCCCCCCCCCCCCCCCCCCCTCCTCT
>VUQG01036176.1:0-10369 GCA_015106755.1 Etia nguti
TAAATGGCCTGTGTTTGTATAGTGCTTGCACTACATTCAGTCATTCACACATTCACACACTGGTGATGGCAAGCTACATTGTAGCCACAGCTGCCCTGGGGCGCACTGACAGAGGCGAGGCTGCTGGACACTGGCGCCACCGGGCCCTCTGACCACCATCAGTAGGCAAGCATGGGGTTAGTATCTTGCCCAAGGATATTTGGCATGTAGACTGGAAGAGCCTGGGATCGAACTACCAACCTTCCGGTGAGTAGGTGACCCGCTCTACCACCTGAGCCACAGCCACCCCCCGCGCAGGCTGGCCGGCCTGTAGAAATGTAAAAGTAAATTCCTTCAGTATTTGCTTTCAGATGTTAGAGATATTATTCAAACATTGCAAATATTATCAACATAAATAAGATATCGCACCTTCTTTATTCGAACATTACCAATCATGTAGTAATTACACTGGTGTATATTCATAAGTGTGTGTGTGTGTGTGTGTGTGCCTGTCCTGTGTGTGTGTGTGTGTGTGTGTGTGTGTGGTGTGTCTAGACATGAATCTAAGTGGCCAGTGTGTACGTCAGCATGCCTGACTCATTAGGACACATTAAGAGTGTTTTCAGTGAGGCTGACGCCAACGTCTCTGTCTGATCCCAAATGAGAAAAGACATGATGACAGCACACACACCAGAGATGATAGCTCCACCGAAAGATGGAAAAAATAGTCCAAGCTGAAGAAATATGATTGTGTTTTTTCAGTTTTTCATCTCAAGATAACAGAATTGCACAGTGAAAACTTTAAACCCCTCACTTGCTGCCCAAGGCCATGTTAATTGCGTTAATTTGCTCTGACAATTTCACCACAGGAAAAGAAAAGAAGAAGGAGTGGGAATGTGCCTGGGTTTGTGTGTTTGTGGCAGAAGTGTTCTTGTCATTTTTCAGCAATGATTAAATTAGCAACAAGAGTTCTGTCTGGCTATAATCAATCATTACCCTCACTGCTGTGTCACCCAGTATCACCAAAACCATATTTCCCCCACTTGAGGACAAACTGCTTCTTGATTGTGTAGCACACTTGTCTATAAATATATCAGATGGGTCACTCCCTGCAGGATTGAATTTGAGTTTTTCTTTTCTTTCTTTCTTTCTTTCTTTCTTTCTTTCTTTCTTTCTGTGTGTGTGTGTCTGTTCTGGCAGGAGTGTGTGTTTGGGTTCTTCGAAGAGTAAATATCTATTTGAGCTTCTGAGAGACAGTGTGCTTTTGGTAGTTCAGTAGAACATTGTGTATCATGAAAATGATGACAGTTAACAACAAAATATTTTAAATATGCTTGTTATATGCTTGTCATAATTCATAAATGTACTCTCTCTTTTGATTTTTTTAATTGGAAAACTCAAACCCTTTACAATAGGTGGTCCAAAGATAAATATGATGCAGTAAGGATAGAGATTCTAGAGATAGAGATTACATGTACTTTACTAATATTTCCTTAACCTGTGTATTTCATGCCAAACATCATGCCAATTATCTTACTAGAGTTTCCAAAATCTAACAAAGAAACTGTTAACAAATGTATGTACTTACAAAAGAAGACATGTTTTCTGTTGCAAGGTAATATAATGTATACTGAGGCTGTTATATCAATCATGTGTAATATTCTTGATATTTATAATCACCTGTAATTGAGAGATTTGTATATATATTAGTGCTATTTCTTAAATTTGTAAATCTTTAACATATTGTATTGTTTAAATAGTTTAGTATGTTACTCTTACTGTCTTGGAGCAACATAATTTCCTTAGGAATAATAAAGTATTCCGGTTCTGATATTTAATAATTTATGATGATTTACTTGAAAAATGACAGAAATCTGTCAATATTAACAGTGTCTAAATCCGACTCTTTTTGTAGCAAATTAAGCATTTTTTGAAAGGAATGTGTTCTTCATTGAGTAAAGATGTATTTCCAATAAGTATTATAAGCTAAGCCCCTCCTCAGATAGTGTATACCAGTCCCACAGGTTTTATGACTCAAGGTAATCTATAATTTTACCATGTTTGGTTGACTGTTGTTTTGGCTTCAGGTGTACAGAACACATTTAGCACAGCCGTCACATTCTTGTTGGCTGCGTGGCGCTCCTTCCTCCTGAACCTGCATATAATGTCACAGCCCACATCAACTTGATTGTTGTGTTCAGGGTCATTGCTGGTGGTGGTAGTCAGACAGGGGCCATTCCTCGCTGCAGTGCCATGGTGGTTTGGTGATTTGTAAGCCGATTTGTTCCTTTATTTCCCCTGGCCATACACACACAGGCCCCATACACTCACAAATACACACACACACAAACACACGCACACACCAAGTAAGCCAAACACACAAAGGCCCTCCCAAAGGACAATCTGTTCTGAATCGCATTACAGCCATTTCCCATTCTGTAGGTGGAGTCTGGTCCCAGTAGAAATCAAATATTTATCATGTTGTATTAACCCCCACTGCTGCCCTGCACATGCACACGCACACAGTTCTTGCACTGCCTCCACACACTGAATTCATTATGTTATTAGACCACAGCTCAGCCTCTGTGGCTGGTGTGTGCTGTGAATGCATGCAAATGCGTACACACACACACACATGCACACAAAAAAACGATAGGTTGTATCATTTAGCTTTTCATGCAGTATGTGTTGTAAAAACATTGCATCAAGTTCTTCTGTTGTAGCTCTGATCCTTTTGTCTTCTAGTCTGTCAGCTCCAGCCACAGGAACAGAGAACATTACCTGAAAATGTCAACTGTCATGTGATAAGAGAACGCATACAGTCACACTGTAGATTTTGTCCTCAGGGTGTAACCTTTTTTTCCCCTCCCAATGTTTTCAGTAAACGCCCACTGGTGTAAATAAGCATCTAGGGTTTATTCACTTCAAGCGGAATTTTGTGTGTAGATCAAGCTGATTCAGCCAAAGGATATAAGAGTACACAATGTTGTATCACATTTATGCTATATCCTAATATAAACATATAATAATAACTTTGGGTGAGCTGAGTTCACTAAAGACGTGGATGATATCAGTTTTCTCAGGTACAGCAAAAAGTTTATCTGAATTTGTAGAAAGTAAACATTTCTCTTCTTCTGGGGCTCTGACTGAAGAGAAAACAATAAAGTCACAGCTGTCTTTTTATTGTGACTCTTCTCTCCATTTTCTCTTCTCTTCCCTCCTCTCTGCACGAACAGCATCATCGATGGACTCGTCTGTAAACTGCTGTGATCAATAAGCTGGTTGTTATGGTGATCAAACTGCATCCTTTTTTGTCCCCCATGGCAGGTCAAGACTAATGTCCCCTGTCACAGCTTGTGATGATAAAGTTTCTTATTACCCAACAACCAGGAATTTTAAGATTACTATGAATATGTTAAGGAATCAGTCTGACTCTACAGTCTTTGACCCACTTCACTGAATGTTTGCCTGTCTTTGTACTTCACACACTGCTTGTGTGTGTGGTTTTGTGTTGTCATGCATACATATTCACATATGGATCTGTGTACATGCCTGAGTGTGGATAGGCACTGTATAATTGTGTTATTTCCAGCAGAATGAAGAAATTGAACCTGTGTATTTTTGTGCCCCTGAATGTTCATTTAATTCAGTGGGTGTTTGTGTGGTCATCAAGTCTGGAAACTTTTCCTCCACTTTGTCTTAAACTCCTGAAGCTGGAGGGTAAAAAGGCAATTAAAAGCAGTGAAAAACAACAGTAGTAACTCTCACCAACATTCATCTCAGTCCTGCTGCTACAAAAGGCCGTTCAGCTGTTTACTATCAGGTGATGGGGACAGATTTATCAATGTAAATATTTTGACTCCTTGACTTTTGAGATAACTCCTGCTTTATGAGGTAATATTTCCCCCTGTTAGGTTTTTACATTAGGTGAATATTGCACTTAAAACACAACCATTTAATTATTTCCACCAGCGTAATAAATATGACTTTATAGGTTCCATAAATCAAGAAAACAAAAACATAATTCACATTTTTAATCTCATATTCTTCCATAAAGCCCCATCTATAAAAAAAAAAAGAAAAAAAAAAAGAGTTTTACCCCAAATGTGCATTTGTGAGTAGTTTAAGTAAAAGTAATAAAGGTGCTAAGTATTGTGTATAAATCTCATTTGCTGCATGTTGTTAAACTGATGCATTAGGTAAGAATTTGATATAAATAGTTGTTTATTAGCAGACCATCCAAACCATCCAGACCATCCATATCAATAAGGCTTAATGATATGTACACGTTTTTTAAGGGAAGTTTCATTGAGTGCACAAGTTTCCATCAGCAGGGCCATTAATTAAAAGCAAAGATAAAGTTTTTATTATTAATCATATAATGTCAAATCTAAATATTCAAAGGAAGAAAACTATTAAGAGTCTTCTGTTACAATTTGATTTTACTGTGGTGCTACTGGATCTTTTTTTCAGGCATTTAATTTTATCCCCTGAATTATACATTACATTATCAGCATGTGATCTTCATTTAACAACTATCCACAGATTGATATTAAAAGCATTTACTTAAAAATAAATAATAAATAAATAAAAATGAACTCTTAAGTTCTGAGTGCGTTAGTAATGAAGTGGGAAACATGGAATATGCCACCCATGAAGTTTGTAAATGTGAAGTACTAGTCCACCTATGAGCAGCTTTGCTCTATCTATTCACTCTTTTATTAAATCTATTCATTTTATTCATCTAGTCTCTTGATCAGTAACTAATTAATTTCCCTGGCTGAGTGAATACAGGCCCTATAATCTCTCTAATGTTTACTCCTGCCACAGACTTTTTTGTTTTGTTTGAAAACTTAAGATTTAAGTTAGAAATAATTCTCATCCCCTGTTTCTGTTTCACTGATTCTCCATGTGTTAATATTGCAATTGTTTTGTTTAAGAGTTAGGGGTTAAATAGAAAGTTAATGTTAGTAAAACATCCTGTTAAATTGTCATATAAAAAAAACATTTACAGTTAAAGGTCATTATAGACATCACAGAGCTAATACAGTGTTTAAATTGATAAACTGAAGCAATGAGTACTTTTCATAATGTTTCTATACATCCATTTGTTCATGTAGATTTTTTTTTTCTTTTTAACAAAGCTCAGATAAAAGTCTAAACAAGATACAACACACCAAAAATAAATGATTTATGTTTTATCTGCTTGTATTATATTTTAGTTTTATATTGGCAAAAACCCAACTCAGTGTGTCCTTCCTCCTATCAATTATTTCTAAAGTGTCTGTTGCTGAAAACAGAAAACCATAAAAAGAATAGTCAGAGACAGACATGTTATTTTTATTTGTTTAAAGAAGATGAAATCAAACATCAGTTTCATGTTCTGAAATAAAAACACAATATGAAGGCTGCTTAAGCACAACTTTAGTCTAGTGGAGCTCCAGCACAGAACCACAAGAGATGTCCAGTACAAACACTTTATTGGTTTATGTTTTTATGTTAATTTAATGGTTGCTTGATCACCACTAACAAAAATCTAAGCAGAGAACTTGCAGTACCCAGAAACATTTAATTCATATAACAGCATGGCCATTGATGGCCAAAACACAAAACCACTTTCCTACTTCAGTCCTGGTGCCCACCAATTTCTGTTCAATAAAATGAGTCAAGTATTTCATGTGTCCCAAATAGATCGTGAAGATGCATTATACCTGAACTTCAAGTATTATTACGCTATATTTTTGTTGTTATACATGTTGGTGTGTTATTTTTCTCTTAGGTGTGAAGCATGGCTTTACTGGGAAAGAGAAATCACACCTGAGAGAAAGGGAAATCGGATCAGCAAGCACAATAAAGCAACAACTCTAAAGAAAACAACCTGGAACAAGTCACGTGTGCGTATGTGAGTGTGTGTGTGTGTGTGATTAGAGGAACATATATTCTTAAGGGAAGAAAGACTATGGTACATATAACTACAGGCTGTTGTTTTGTTTGCTCAGTCTTGTGGTAAAATGGAGGACATACATCGTCTCTTATTGCCTTTAAAAAAACAAAACAAAAAAGGGTGAAAAAGGGTGCTCAATGCAATTCCAGTTGCCCTTGGGTGGGCCGTGGCATTGGTCACTCAGGGAGTGTGCTGAGGGGTCACGTGGTTCAGATGAATCACATCAATTTGCTAGAAAAACAACATATCCCCCAACAACTCCATTGCACCCCCTTTGATATATTCTACCTACATTCTGCCTTTGTCTTCATCCTCTTGAAGCCCGTAGTCATCCTTTTTTTTCTAAACAGTGACCATTTTCTACGCTTGTCTTTTAGCACCTTACTTTAGGTTTACGTTCCATCTCTACGTTAAAAAATAAAAAACTCCTATTAATAAAATCGATTAATTTGTTACCAGTCTTTAATCCAAAATCATATTTTACTTCTCTAAATATTAATATTGTTAATTATTTTACTCTTCTTTATAAGAATGTTTTCTGTGTGATATGGGGGTAAGGGGTTAGGGCTACCCTAAGTAAGCAAATATATTAAGATTACAAGCAATAATAATTTTTTAAAAATGCAAATACAATTTGGTTCCATGTGAATTTTGGTCTAAAAGTTCAGTCTGAATATTCCTCACTTATTAAAGATCTCTACTGCCATCCTGTGGTAAAGGATTCACATCACAACTTAAAGCAATTGTATCTTGAATTGCTCTGTTCCAATTGAGCTAGAGTGAGATTATTTTTATTGAGTAAGCTTATTGTATGATTGTTCTGTGAGACTACTTCAGTTATTTATTAAACCTCCAATTCATGTCACATATCAGATTAATCTGCAATATCTGCATCTTAGTGGTTCTCAAGAGAGAGAGAGGGAGAGAGAGAGAGAATAAAAATACAGAACATGCACTTATATTTTTATTGCTTTTCTATAATTTTACCAATCTAGTAATACACCATATCTGAAATTACTCTAATTGTACCTTTTCACAGTCTGATACTTGTAGATATCATGTACTCTATATCCACCAATTTTGCAACGAAAATGGCTAATTATACAACATGGTAATTAGCAAACATATCCATGTAAAATAAATAAATGGTAGAAAAAGTAGTTTCTTTTATTGTAATTTGTGTGATTTTCATTTCAATTCAATTCAATTTTATTAGGGTTAGGGTTGTATAGGGAATACAGAGCTTTAATCCCTGGGTTTTTCGGGGTTTTTTTCAAATAATAAAATGCAACCTTCAAGGAGACCGGTTTAAAGTGCTCCAATTCCAATATCCAAAAAATTTAAAAAAATATATAAAAAATAATTAAAAAATCAAAACCACACCTATCACTAACAGGTGAGCAGATCCCCCCCTCACCTCCATGGAGGGAATCTCACCCCCACACAATTCAAATGTCTTTATGTGTTTTTTTTGTTTTGTTTTATTTCTGTGTGTATTAATCATGCAGTTGTTAATAATCACAGCAAACAACAACAGTTAGTTTGAGTTTAGAACTCACTCTTTATTTTCACAATGTTAGTAACTTCTTTAAGTGAGGGAAGATCTGTCTCACCTGTCGGCGCCCTTGTCAGCCTGAAAATCTAGGCTAAGCTTTTTCCTGAGTAAAAACTCTAAAAACCATAAATGCATGAAGCACAGACCTCTCTATCCTCACATTACACCAAGTTGCATAAAAAATCTAAAAAAATGTCTTAAAAAAAATGTTTAAGGGTTTTGATTAGCTCTAATCCTTCTATACGTCCTTTCATTTTTCAAAAAGTGGAAATTGTTTTTACATTTCCCCAACGCTCTCCTCTGCTCACCACCTGGCCGTCCTGGCTGAATCTAAAAGAACCCGCTCCAATGAGGCTGTCCCTATGGATGCAATGTTTCTTAGAAGGGCATTATTCAGTTACATTTTGTTCACTCTAAGAGGTCATAAAGGCCGGTTAGCCTGAATTCCACCCTTCAAAAACCTAACCCGCTCTTCCATGCAGCTGCACCCTTCCCCAGTCGAACACCCCCACGACTATGCGGTTAAACTTTTTCAATGGCAGCGGTGTTATTTTTAACACCGCCGTCTCAATTGAAGTATCACTTTTTAATATGTTAAAGTAGAGGGGATCTGTGCAGTCCTGTGAGATATTACTCTTATTTGGAATACCTTGTACCTATTCGGGACATTTGTCATCATTAGGGTTAGTTTGGAAATAGATTCGGGTTAGGGGATAGGGTTGTGAAAGAGAACAGGGCATCTTTGTTTCTTTTTCGTGACTCTTGTCTTCTTTGTGACTTTCTTGTACTTCAGCTTGTTTAATTTGTTTGACTTTCTTGTCTTCATTTCTTACCTTTGTTTCCTTTTTTGTGACTTTCTTGTCTTTATAACTTTTTCCTCCTGTTGTCTTTGTGTGACTTCTTTGTCTTTTCTCCTCCTTTTGTGTTTTCCTCCTCCATTTTTTAGGTGTGAGTAAGGGAACAGGCCAACAGCAAGCTGGTAGCCTGACGTGCATGGGCCATCGATGGGGGTGGTGGTGTCCCTGCCCTGGTTCAAAAAATTACCCATGTCTTGGGTTTAGTGCACTTCACTGGGCCGTTTCGGCGTATTTTCGCCTTCCTCAGGCTGGCCCAATGTGTCTTTGTCTGTTTGTGTTCTGTTATGCCTCTCTTGGCTTTTATACTTTGTGTTTACTCCTCCCACTTTTATGTTTTCTATTTGTTTTTTCAAAATTCTTTCTTAGTTTCTTACTTGTTTTTTCTTTTCCTTTACAATAAAACGTATTACTTTTATTTCTGCTTGTTGACTTTCTTGTCTTTTTTGTGTTTTTTTGTTTTTTTATAGGGACCCCCCTGATTAGGGTAAGGATTTGTTAGAGAGCAGGGGCACCGCCAACCCCACGAGGCAGTGGCTGGTTAGGTACGAGTAAGGGAACAGACCACCAGCAAGCTGGTAGCCTGGCGTGCACGGGCCATCGATGGGGCTGGGTGGTGGTGTCCCTGCCCTGGTTAGGGTCAGGGAGAAGTAAGTTGAGTCCAGTCGCCAAAGGCGGCCGGGCTCCAATGCACTTGCCATCCTTAGCTTAGCATAGGCTTGGTATTAGCTTAGCATAATTTTAGCCACTAAACCCGATTTTGTTAAAATATTATATTCTTACCAGGAAATTATGACTCACTATACCTTGTCGTCCAATATAGCAATTAGTCTAGTATTGGCCTAATCTTAGCCATATATCAAACTGTCTCCCTCCATAAGGAACGCTTGTTTTTCGCTACTTCCTATTCCTAAATCCAATAGTAGTCTTAGCATAGCATAGTCGTAGCTACTAGCTCAATTTTGTCAAAGTACTTAACCAGTATAGCATTATTGTAGCAGTTAGTCTAGCATTAGATATTAGATTAGTCTCTCTCTATTATTAGGGTTAAGGATACCAGTAAATTGTGGGGTACTGCTCTACAGTGTACTGTCAATAGGGGAGTAGGGGTAGGGGTGAAAGGTTAAGTTTAAAAGTTGAGTCAAGGGTTAAATTTGGGGATAGAGTTTTTCTATTATTCGAGTTCAATGAACCTTGAGGTAGATGTTGTTGTGATTAAAGGGGTAATTTTCGTAAAAGTTAGGTTCCACTAAGGTTAGGGTTAGGAATGGAGATGGGGTTAGGGTTGTGAATAAAGATCAGGCCACCAGCTATTGCCGGCAACCTGAAGTGCACGGGCCATCAATGGGACTGGAGTCGGTGCCTCCGCCCCGAGTCAAAAAATTACCCTAAGCGGGTGTAGTGCACCTCGTTGGGCCATCGCGACGTTTCGGCTGGGTTTAGCCTTCCTCAGGCTGGCCCAACGTGTAGTATTTATGTTATTCTGTTTCTTCCTTTTGCCTCCCTTGGCTTTTATAGTCTCTTTTTAGTTTAGTTTTACTGTTTTAGTTTTAACTTTTTCTGCTTAATGTTATCTCTTGTTTGTATTTATACAGTTCGTTTTCCTCCTTTATGTATGTTCCTGTATATCTTTTACTGTATTTCTTGTCTCCTTTGTAACTTTGTACTTGTTCTCCATGTCTTATTCTTTTTTTCTTTGTTTAAGTATGGCACCCCCTGTCCTTAGTCCACTCGTTCTTTTATTTATTTCTGGCACCCCCTTCCTTTATATCCTTTCCATGTTTTCATATTTGTGTTCTTTTTCTTACTTGTTTTTTATCCCTTAGAACTTTGTCTTTGTATTCTTTCTTTATTCTCCCTTTGTTCTCCCTTGTGTCCTTTGAGTTTCCTATTTGTTTTCTGTCCACTTATTTAGTCTCTGTCTGTTTTTTCTTTTTTCCTTTTGTTTGTTTTTTGTGGAGTCCCCTGAAGTTAGGGTTACTTTTTCCCTTTATGTTATTTTGGGGGGGGGCTTCCCATAATTAGGGATAGAGTTTT
>VUQG01036177.1:0-15238 GCA_015106755.1 Etia nguti
AAAAAAAAAAAAAAGCATGCAAAATTGCAGAAAAAAAATCCAAGGCCGCGAAAGGTGAACCCCATTATAGCGAGGGACCACTGTACACGGAACACAGTGAGAGACACATGGGAACAGATAAGGGAGACGAAAGCACAGACCTAACTAAAAGTAAAACACAGAGGACAGGAAAAGACTCATAAATTAGGAGACATAGAAGAAACATAAACTAGACTAAAACCCAACTAAGACAAAGTAATAATAATACTAGAACTTAACATTATCTCAGTATATAATAAGCAATCAAAATACAAAATAACTCAAAAATGCTGGGTCACAGACCCAGCCCCTGACATGAGGTGATCGTTCTTCCTCTTCTTACTTTGATTTTTTTTTCAAGTGATTTAAGAATTTGGGGAACTCTTTACCAGAAAGTACAACTGCACACCACTTTGAAGTCGGACTATGTTACTAAATCCATTCGACAAAATGAGGAATTCACATGTGTAATTAAATTGCAATCTATTTTTGCTTTGTTTTACAATAATTACCTTTTTGATGGTTTTTGCTTTGTCTGGTGTAAAAGCACCACCGTCAACCACCACCCCTCACTGGGCCGACACACAAACAAGCACAAACTGTTAAGGACTATTGTGCTGCTTTTTTTTTGTTAAGCATTAAACACCAGTGTAGCCAACTGATTCGGGTGTGTTCTCCTTTTCTTCTTCTTCCCATTTTTGTAATCACCAGATGACACTGTTAAGCACAACGTGTATCTGTAAGTTCCTAAACATTGTTTTCAGTGATCAGCAGCTCATTTCCAGCTTAAACAGCATTTGAAGCTTTACCACCAGCATCCACGCACAAGGATTTGTGATGTTTCTTCACTCACATGAATCTAGTTTTAACCAATTATACCTCATGCCCAAGTTATTTAGAAATGGGCTACATTTCTGACAGAAATCGACTGCCGTTTGATATTAACTTTAAGCAGACCATCACTCCGAGCAATTACACGCCTGCCAGACAATTATGGACCTCACACTAAACATTCACTGCCCAAGTTCAGTGCCAGTGTAGGTAATATAGGACGGGGGGTGGGCAATTCCACCATTGACAACCAAGTAACACTAGCCTTTTTTATCAACTGCATCATCACTCATTCTATTAAAGCCAAGTGCATTTTTACTTCTTGCTTTACAAACTCAAAGGAATAAACTTGTTGTCTAGGGTGAGTTAGCAGCCATTTTCTGTGGTTCACATTCAGTATTGTTTACACTGATAAAATCTGCCCACAGACCGCTAAAGTACTTCACACTGCCTTTGTGTTACTTCATGCTAGTGTCCCTTGGACCGCACACGCATACGTAGGCTCACATGGTGTGGAAACAATACCAGCCACAGTGTCGGGGTTAGTAATTATTGGATTTGACCTGTGAAACGACCAAAAATAATCAAATTGCTTCAGACCTGCTGTGCAGTTTATGCTCATATGTCGGACTAATATCAGCTATTTTATCGGTCTGCAAGAAACCTGCTAAATATCATTTTTATGTTATTTTGATACTGCAAAACATGATTAATGAAGCCATATAATGTCTGCTTAAATGAACAGGACTAATAGAGCAATCAGGACAAAAATAAGCAGCTTTTAAGACCACTGTTTAATATAAAGAAGCTGAAGTGTGACTATATGTAAAATTAAATGAATTAAAATGTAATACTGTACATGTATATGTACACACACACACACACACACACTTGTTTTCATATCTTAGTCATGACATTGAATCGATATACATACATATATATATATATACAGGAGAGAACAAAAACAACACAGTGAAAGGCAGACTCATTGTGTACAGCAACAAAGTGTATATACATCAATGCAGTGCTATAACTTCAAATGTCTCCCAAGCACGTAACTTGGATTAAAATTATAGGAAACAAATAACCCATCCTGGAGTTTATTAGAGACAAGCAGACACCCCAAATGATTTGGCTATGGAAACAAATCAAGTGATCGACGTGCATTTTGTTCGTATGAATATAAACCACCGCACACTGGCGGGCCAGTCAGACAGCTTTGGATTAAAGTTAGAGAATGCATGCTGTGCACTCATTATCTACATTGCAAGACACATTCGCAAGCACAAATGAATTGACACCTGCACGTACACACAAACACCCACAAATCAGGGGAATGACAGATGCACTACCAGTGTATGGCACATTGGAAAAATAGAGAGGGAGTTCAAGCACGAGCCTTTTATTGGGTTCATTAGATTGCACCTCATGGCAAAATAAATATTCATAAATGAATTAAAAGGTTTTTAACTCATTATGATGTGTTTTTAAGTAAATGTTTTGGTATCACACTTTATTTCACTGTACCATTTTAAAAGTAAGCAAACCTTGTCTTAAAGTAAAGCAAGACAAAATGTAACAATCTACCAGTGCAAAGATTATAAAATGAAGCTATGCCACTGGAATTTATATAAAAACTTTCTTTTTCTTTTCTTTTTTTGTATGTATATTATAAGGAAGTTGAGGATGCTTCTGTGCTGTGTCTTCATTTATCTGCTCACTCCCAGTTCAGCTCTACCCTTTCCCACATCCCTGGATGCTGCCTTTTCCGTTGGACTAGACCATCCACAAACATGCACACACCAAAAAGCCCCAAGGAGTCCAAGTTTAGGCTGTCGATGGTGCAAGTGCTGATGTCCCAAAATTGCAGCAGAGATTACTGAGCACCATAGATGAACTGTAATTCACAGGATGGATTCACCCACTTTTTCTCTCCTCAAATCCTATATTGAGTCTATTTTTAGGGTTGCCAGAGAACAGTCCTGGGATTTACTTAAAATAGTGCTGTTGCATTCACAGTGTTTGGCTATGATGGAATAAAACCACACTGGTTCAGCTAGTAGATTTTCCCAGAATACAGATGTAGCGAGTATTAGTGCTAAACCTGCAGCCTGCAATGTTTTTGTTCGAGATAATTTGGATGTGTTGTTTTTTTTAAAAAACCTCTTAATAGGTGGCTAAACATAAAACCTATTTGACAACTGTTTTGTTTTTTTTTTCGCAACTTGCATAAATGTGAAGATGAGCTCAGATCGGTTTTAGAAACGGGCAGTGACGAGAGAAGATGCTCCCAGAATGACAAGTGCAAACTTCAGAATGCAAAGCCAGGCCTAGCAACATGGTTCAACAATACTCAGGTAGGCTGTTGCATTTAAATGATGCTCAGCTGTTACTGAAGGGCCCAAAATGTGCCAAGAAAATATCCCCCACACCGTTAAACCACCAGCAACAACCTAAAACATTGATACAAGGAAGTTTGGATAATGCTTTCATGTTATTTATTCCTAATTCTGACCCTATAATCTGAATGTTGCAGCAGAATTCGAGACTTCTCAGACCAGTGTTTCTACTCTTCTAATATCCAATTTTGGTGAGGCTGAGGGAACTGCCTCGGTTTTCTGTTCAGGACAGGAGTTACAGGAGTGGCACTTAGTGTGGTCTTCTGCTGCTGTAGCCCATCTGCCTCAAGGTTAGATGTGCTGCGCATTTAGACATGCTCTTCGGCACAGCTTGGTTGTAATGAGTGGTTATTTGAGTCGATGTTGCCTTCCTATCAGCTCGATGCAGTCGGGCTAATCTCCTCTGACATCTGACATCAACAAGACATTTTCTCACAGAAAACTGCCGCTCACTGGATATTTTCCCTTTTTGGAATATTCTCTGTAAACCCTGAATGAAGCTGTGTGGGAAAATCCCAGATAAGCAGTTTCTGAAATATTCAGAGCAGCTATCTGGTAGAAACAACCACACCATGTTCAAAGCCATTTAAATGACCTTGATGTTTCAGCAGTTCATTTTGAGTTGATGCCATTTCATTGGCTGATGAGATATTTGCAATAAATTAAATTACAAAATAATTAAGAATGAACAGAAGTGGTACATATTTAGCCTGATATGGCTTTATGAAAGGTCTGGCATAGCTACGGCTTTGAAATCGAGTCTTATGCTGTGCAGGAAAAACACTTCAAGCCTAAACAGTCGTTCCTCCAGAGTCAGCCCTCACAAGATGGTGTAACTCTCTTGGACTGTTGCCTCTTTCCTGAGACATGTGACATGAAAACCTAGATGATCGCAGTGATTAAGGAGCTCTCAAAAGATTTAGTTACTCTTTTCCATCAACCTCTGACAGAACTACAGTCATGGATAGGTGGAGACCACAAACACCAGACTGTGAGGAAGTCCAGCAGCTGGGCTCTGACTTCTCTGGCAAGCACAATTGAATTAACCTTCAGTCTACTTTTGCACACAGAGATGGATCACCAGAAAAAGCTCCTGACTCAAAAGACCGATATAATTTTTTCTTTTTTTCACGGTTCTGTCCAATTAATTTTTGGAATTCATTATAGCTACTAGGAGTCATGTTTTAGAGACTGCTTAATAAGGTCTGTATCCTTCATGAATTTACTCTATTTGTTTTTTACATCGGCTCACTTGCCAATTCTCCATCTTGGCGTCTTGTCCATCATCCTGTCCTACCAGTTTGCCAATCTGTCCGTCTGTCTGTTAGCCTGTCATGATCACAAAAAGCTGTACAAACACAATGTCATGCAATCATGGGACTCTAAAGGGATTGCACTGGACCGATTAGCATCCATAATGAATATTCTTCCCTAAGTCCGGATTTGAGCCATGGCTGCGATGAAGCATAGCGCACACTGGTGTAATCATCTTGGGAAATTGGCAAAATCCCAACACACATCTAAAATGACACAACCATAAACAGGAAACAGAGGGAGAGCTGAAAAGGAGCAGGAGTGAACGTGGTTTAGTAGAAGAGAACAGGACCTGCTGGAAGGGAATGAGTAAGCTCTGCTGACAATCCAAACAAGTCGCCATTTGTGTACGCTTTAGACCACACATTGTGATCCAGGCTTTACACACATTCACAAACCAGGTATGTGGTGTACAAAGGTGAGGCAAGTTAAACTCCAACACAGTAGAACCCTTCAGGATTTTTCCTGTCAAAAGTAATCAAAAGTCATTGAATCCCGACAGCGGAATCTGTTACCAAACAGTACAGTATTTGTTCTATATTCTCACTGCTGCTCCCAGTTGCTGCTGGATAACTAAATACAGTGGAGGAAAGAGATATTTGATGCCCTGCTGATTTTGTAACTTCCAAACAAATGAACGGGGCCTGTACATGTGCCTTCTTTACCTGGGGGATCTTGTGGGTTCTGTAAAACCTCAGTCATTTACGACATATTGTGTTACCATTGGAGTTCTTGGTGACTGCGGTCCCAACTGCCTGGAGATCATTAACAACCTCATTCAGTGTAGTTCTGGACTGGTCCACCACCTTTCTTATGATCATACTCGCCCAGCGAGTTTGATTTCCTCTTCTCACCAAGTTTCTTCCTTTCAGCCTTGTGCAGATCTGCACTCTTGTCCCTGACATCCTTTGAGGGTGCTTTGGTCTTGACCATGGTGGTGAAAGAAACAGCTTCTTTGGACAGGTATGCTACACAAAATGAGTTGACATCAGGAGTATCTGTGATTGATTGATTGATTGATTGATTGATTGATTTTAATCTGATTCTGTTCTGTTTTCTTGCTCTCACAACCACTCATACCAGATAACTGCCCCTCCCTGACTTTGGTTCATCCTTTTAACAGGGAGTTTTTACTTCCCACTGTCATCAAAGTGCTTGCTTAAAGGGAGTCATCTGATTGTTGGGTTTTTGTGTGCATTGTCATAATTTATGCTCAAAAAATTATTGTGCAATTTATTTGGGTTTTTCAGGAAAGAAAATTGTG
Source organism: Etia nguti (assembly GCA_015106755.1). Taxonomy (NCBI): domain Eukaryota; kingdom Metazoa; phylum Chordata; class Actinopteri; order Cichliformes; family Cichlidae; genus Etia; species Etia nguti. The sequence continues at coordinate 5,827 of VUQG01036177.1, forward strand.
AAAATCATGATTTAGAAGATGTGTAAGAAGTCTCACACAAACTCATGTATCAAATATGAGACACTTGACGTTACAAGTTTAGACTGAATCTGTGAACGCAAACATCATCGCATTATGTAATCATGTTGACACGCTGACCCAAGAAAATTAGATCTGATGAAAGCTAGCTTTCTGCAGGCTTTCTGTGAACAACATTAAACTCCATACAATGCTGTATTTAACAAGAGAATAGTGCAAGGACTTTAACGCTGTCATTATTTCTAATGGCTATTCAGCTTTCTACAGAAGCCCATCTAATTGGACCTTTCCTCATGACCCTACTTGAGACTGAGCACCAGCACTTGAGCACCGTCCTGATAATGATCAGTCAAAAATGTTAAAAGGGGTGCTGGATGGCACTCTCTGACTATTTACTTTATCTTTTTTTTTTTTTTTGGCCACCTGAAATAAAAAATAGCCTTGTTCCAGATGCTTTTCTGTGGCCTATTTTGATAGATGAAGCAGAGTCAGAGAAAATCAGGGTATGTCAACAAGCATGAACTAGAGTGCAAAAAGCTGTAGTGTTAAACTGAACCATTCCTTTTCAAACCACTATTAATGACAAGTGATGGAGCGTAGATGTTTTCAGGAGAGCTAATGTTATTCCTAAATTCCCATCAGCATCATTATCCTGGAAACATATGTATGTTAGCATTACCCCATGAGGATGCGTAGACAGTATAATAGATGGACGTAGCCTCCAGGTTTTAAACCTGAAGCCAGTGCAAAAGTGTTTGAAATGTGCACACTTCTAATGGCTGAAGAAAAGACTTCACTGCTGATCTGATTTTTTTGTACTTTAGTAAATATTCATTATACTGACCTTCATTAACAAATTATGTTTTGTGGAAAATACATGATAGACTTTATTATTATTTTTATTATCAGTGAGTCACAGCCCATCAATCATGTTACAGATTAAATAGCAGTGAACTTGTTTTTTGGATGCTATTGGTGTTTTAGTCTTAGAAATATAACTCCAGGACTGGATCTGTGTTTCAGATTCAGTAACACTGTGTGATTCATTTAAAGTCCTAGTAATTTTTTGAATGTTGCCACTAGTGTTACTATAGCTAACAACTCCCACTGCTTCACTCTTCTGTTCTAATTCATTTTCCAAACAACAAGTTGGCACAAGGTGGCAGTTGCCAATGGGCCAAGTCCCAGGATTCAAAATCGTAGTCAACAAGGTGCTTCATGGTGCCTAGAGCTATCTTTCATATACAGTAAGTCTGAATCTCCTAAGATGAGCTCCAAACATTGCTTTGGAGCTCAGAAATTTCTGCATAAAATGTTTGCGTAAGGATTTGCGCATACAGTCCCGTGAAAAAGAGAGTTTTCACAGGACTGTATGTAGAGAAGCAGAGTACACTCTACATACTGATTTCATAGGATTTAAGAGGCTAAGTAGCAGCCAGGTGCAGCTAATCAAAGGCACTTGATTTATTGATAATCAGCACGTGTGAGCACCTCTATAAAACGTTTTATCAGTTTGCTGGTCTGGAGCATTCAAGTGTGTATTAACAAACTGACCCCAAGGTCGGACTGTGTAATGCTCAGAGAAATGCAAAAGACCCAAGAGCTACATTTCAGGCGCTACACAAGCTCAGTTACTTTGTTAAATGTATACGTTTGTGACATTATGATTAGAAAAAGACTTAACAAGTACGGCTTGTTTAGAAGAGTTGCCACCAGAAAGCCTTTTCTTTCTAAAACAACATAGCAACACGGATAAGGTTTGCAAAGTTGCACTTGAACAAACAAACTGATTTCTGAAGCAACGTCCTTTGGACAAACAAGACCAAAGAGGATTTTTGGTCTAATGTATAGTGTGACGACCCACTGCACCCTGGCATCCTTTTGGGGTACTTGTGTCTTGTTTGCAGGCATTGAAGAGGCAGAGTTCCTGTTCATAATTAGTGACAATGGCAACACCCGGGCCCAGTGTGCCAGGGCTCAATAAAAAGCCTAGTTGTGCGCCGACTCATTCCCCCGAGACACCCTGTTGGACTCTGGTTGCTTTTGGTTTGGTTCTTGCATTTAGTAACTACACACACACCATAGTTTTTGCTTTTGACAATAGGTTTCTTTTTTCTGTTTTATTTACTTAAAATAAAACAGTTTGGAAGACATTCCTATGCATCCCTGGGTCTTGGTCATGGCCATGTGGCCCGGTTTGTGACAATAGCAGTACATTTTTTAAAAACCAAACCCATCATATCAGAAAAATCAGCTTCTATCAAGTGCCAAGCATGGTGGTGGAGGGGTTATGATTTGGGCTTATTTTGCAGCCACAGGTTCTGGGCACCTTTCACTCGAAACTCAATGACTCCTCTATGAACTCCTCTAAACACATATATATGAAGCCTTGGCTGAAAAAGGTTAATGCAATAATGCAATAAGACAGTGTGGTTAGAATGCTGTGACAGGACTGTGCAAACCCCAATGAACTGAAGCACAGTTGTAAAGAAGAGTAGGTCAAAATTCCTCTGCTGCAATGTGAGAGTCTCATAAAGTCAAATAAAAAATGCTTACTTCAACTTATTGCTGCTGAACGTGGTTCTAGAAACAAATCATGTGGTGTACTTTTTCACAGGAGTCCTGTGAAAACTGTGTCTGTTTGTGAACGAGGTCGATTCTTTAAAACAGATGGGAACCTTTCTTTCAGCAAACATAACTCAGACACTAAATGGTGTATATGCTGGAGGCTATTTTAGGCTATGGATTAATTTGAATTTGCTGTTAAGTATTTCCAGGAGCAGGAAGGTGTTTGTGGCATTCATTCAAAATAAACTAATGAAGATAATAGAGCCATATGACACAGAGTACAACAGTGTAGTTCACTGATGTGTTTTTAATAGTTTTTGGATGACAAAGGAGCTCTATGGCACACAAGAATAAACTGTAGCAGGGTCTGGCTTCATAAACAACACTGTAGGATCTGTTCACTGTTGGTTTTGGGCTTTTAATGGGATTTGTTGATGGCATCTGGTTTTAGTGAGCTTGTGATGACTCCCATAAACACGCTCTCTGAACTCCCCTATTTATTTTCAGCACGATTCAGCATAATTAACACTGACAACCACTGATTACCTATTGTTCACAAAACCCATATTCTTTAATTAATCTCGCCAACAAATAAATTGCAGAAATTTCAGTTCACCGCACACATAATTTGCTGCCAGAGGTGCATTCGTCCCCTGTGACCCGAGAGAAGGGGTATACGGTGAATAGTTGTTATTCCTTCTTTGTTATGAGGAAAATAGAGCTTCAGCGGTGAACGTGGGAAGTAGCCAGATCACAGTTCACTGATGTTCTTTGTGATCATCGCGTTACTGTAGAAAAAAATGAATATATGACTTGTTGCTCTTTGAAAATTTGAAACTAATTATATTTTTACTGTACTCGTTCAGCCTCGATGCTTAGCCCGAGTTGCTGCGTTGCTGCAGACTTCTCATATGTGTTATTTTTTTCTCAGCAGCAGCTATGGAAATGTTCTTCATTGTCATGTAAATTGTGACAAATCCTAGCAATGAACACAATGCCCGTAGCTCCCCTATGGCCGAAGCAACTGTGTCAAGGCAGACATCCTCCTCCCGCTGAGTCCAGGCATCTCGTATGACATGTTATCTAATCCTGACAGCAGTGTTTTCCTTTATGATGCCGATAAACACCTGCACATCACTCATGTGCAACTGTCAAAGCTCAAGAAAGAAAAATACAACAACGGGAAGTTTTGGCAGCTCCACAACGATCATCATCTTCCTGGAAACTACAAATGAAACCTGAAGAAGAAATAAAAGGTGTGAACTATTTTAAAATGATGGCAGATGTAACAGCACGGCAAAGGCAGTAAAAAAATAAAATGATCACCTCAGAAACAAAAGCGATGCTTTATGTTTCCATGAGGGTATTTTTTTTACATAATTACAAAGATATTTGCATTCCATGTACTTTATGTAATAAGTGGATAAATTATTTGCTAACATTAGGCAGCAGTGGGATCACATTTAAATTCTGCTGTAAGACTAAAATTTATAATTAGAATTAATGTAGCCAAATAATATAGCCGCTTTTACTTTTGTTTAGCAGTGTTATAATGAGGGAATTGTGAATCCAGCAAACAGATTAAGTAAAGTATTTCTCGATTTGCTCGTTGCCCGGGGCTCGTTGTGTTACTGCTGAATATGTGCATCATTTTAATAACAATAATGCACTTTTTTTTTCAAATGTCTAAGATTTGTATTTAGAGGGGAAAATATTCAGATTCCACAGATGTTAAGACATGTGTCTGTGAAGAGGCTCATTTCTAATACATGTTCTCTAGTGTAACATCCAAATTATTAACAAGTAAAAAACAATTTTCTAATTACTGTAAGAATTTCTATTTTAGTCACTGTCTTGGAATGACTCTGGTTCGTTAAAGTCCATTTATGAGCTCTAAAGTGGTGGACCCATGGTGAACGGCAGAAAATGACTGCTTGCTTTTTAGGGCTATAACCAGGGATATATCCGAAAGGTTGATTCTGTTCATCTGGACGTAGCGTTTTCAGTGGGAGAAACGCTTCGCTACTCATCCAAGTGACTTCTTCAGTCTCAGCTGACTGCAGGTTTCCCAACCTTCTGGAGACCTTATGGAGGTTACCCCTGTTTATAAGGTTTATAAGGAAACCTGCAACTTTGGGGCAACTGGCATAAAGCTGTGTCAAATCAAACATGCAGAGCTACCTGCTGTGGTGACCCCTTGTGACAAGGGAGCAATCGAAAGTAGATCTTTACTCCATCCATTTTCTTCCATCTATCCATGAGGATCAGGGGTGAGAGCCTATCCCAGCTGCCATAGGGCGAGAGGCGGGGTACCAGTGTGTCACAGGGCTAACACAGAAAGACAGGCAACCATTCACCTATCGGCAATTAAGAAACACCAATTAACCTAACCTCACTAATTACATGTCTGCATAGGAGGAAGCTGCACAGACATAGAGAAAACATGCAAACCTCTCACAGAAAGGTCCTGGTCAGATGATGGGTTTGAACCCAGGAACCTCTTGCTGTGAGGCAACAGAGCTAACCACTGTGTCACCACACTACCCATATAGCTCTCTGCTGTTGTTTATAAATCACTGTAGTTTATTCCATCACTGATGAAATCCTCTGTCTAGATATTCTGAACATGAGGTCCTGCAAAAAGTATTAACTGAAATCTATGTGGGGGAAAACCCTTTTAATTATACATCTAAATCTTTTTGCTGTTTATTACATTAGCCACTCTGCACAGAAGCATCAGCTAACCAACGAAAAATGTAAATTTAAAGAAATCTGCTGGCAGTCAGTCTCAGATACACGGAGCATCAGTGGCACAAACACTGCCTCGGTGTTTACGTTTAGGCTAAATAGTCACTTGTTTAGCGCTGCCTGCTCCTCCTAATCCCCTGTTTGTTCTTTTTCCTCTTACATTTGCATTCATTTGAATCACTCACACTGTAATATATTTCTGTGTCACATCCCAACATCGCTGTAAGAAATGGAGGAATCTGCTTGAGCTGTGTAGCTCCCTGTTAAAGCAAAAGCAGCATTAAGTAATGCGTGGTTACTCTATGATTTCATGCCGCATGAAACAATTCCCATGACCGGAGTTTAATTTTTGTTGTGGGTACCATGCAAAACATCTAACACGCAGTGCTGACAGATGAACCGAAATGAAAGACTCCTTTAGTGCACAGTTGCTGCTCACTGTTGGTAATAGTGTGTATTTCATGCTAAACCTTCCATTATCTGCTTCCTCTCCACTGGGACGTACTTCTCACCAGTGTTCATATCCAACTTCAGATGCCAACAGGATGACTCTGTCACACAGCAGTAATTTGGAACATTTGGGACCAATGCTACTCTTGCAGCTTTCCCCTTTATATTTAAGCTGACGAATGCATCTTCTTACAATACAGTTTTCTATAATGCAGCTATAACCACTACATTTTTTTTCTTGCATGACTTAACACACATTCTGCACCTGTCCTTATCATAGCGTTTGGCACTGGTGTCCCTTCAGCTGAATCCCTTTTCCATTGCAGTCACCCATCTGCTCAGTCCTGTTTCTGTGTTTGCAGTCCACATCCTGTACGAACTAATGAGCCTGAGATGCAGATTCCATCGTCTGTTGCGATCTGCCACCAGAGCGCTAGAAAACAAAGGGGGGAAAAAAGTAAGCCACTGTAGAAAAACAGGGTATCCACTGTGCACATTTATAAGCTTGATGTCAGTTGTAGAACAAACAGGAGTCAATTTCATCAGGGCCTGATGTCTTTGTGGTGCAGCTGATATGTCTACTGACATAATGGAGGAATTGTAGTGGTGATGGGATGACTCAGTGCAGTGCAGTGTTAACAAACCAGGGAGTGACTTTCAGAAAAGTAGTCCTTTTTTTGTAATTTAATCCCTTACTTCTTTGTGTTTTGTTTCTTTTTGTGCTTTAGAGGGACAGTAACATAACAAAAGAGTGTACAGCAGTTTAAATCTTTATTTGTTGACCTCCACTAAGCTAACTCCCACAACAGAAAGCATCTCAACAACATAGATCACTTGGATAAATCTCAGCGACATAAAAGCTAAAAGAAGGCAAGAAAGTAGAGACTCTGAGGAGCGATGCGTGCTGCCGTGACAGTTAAAAGTTGTGTTCATTTACAGTGAAGCCCCCTAGCAGCTCTTGGATGGGTGTTTTTCTAAGCTTATCTCTTTGTGGCCCAGGGTGTCACAAACAGGAAGTCTGACCTGGAGGGTGAATGTGCTCCTGTGAGTGTGGTTTGTGTGAAAGCCGTGCTGTGAGCAGAGGGAAGCTTTAGTGAGTCTAACATCCACGTGACCTGATGGATTCAGATGAGTCCAGGCAGAGTTAAGCGCAGGTAACTGGTTGTTGTGACTGGAATTAGTTTCTTACTTATAAATCCAGAGAGAACAATAAGGGGAAGTTACCTGTTGAAGTTCAGGCTTTAGCTGCTGGGCTGGGGTTCACTCAGTTTAAACATCACTCTGCGGTCTTGGCTAGCTTTGCATTAGCATGCTTACGGTGGAGATGGTTGCAAAGAGCTAAAGTTGTGTTAGCAGCATAACACAGTTGTTTCTGTCCTGAATGCAGTTTCCACTTTACCGTTGTGCTCTCATCCTTTTGTGCAATAAAAATAAAAATTATCTCCATATCTCCTCTTCTGAAAAGCTGTAGACCGTGCTACCATTTTCCTCCTCATGCACACAAGTTGAAATCAGCTGATTGTAGCCAAGTACACAGGAAGAATAAAAGAATGTTTGATAGTTTTTCTATTTGCCCAGAGATAACTGAAGAACCTCTGTAATGCAAGCAACAACATATCTGTAACTGTCATGTAATTACTGTATTTAGTATGGCAACGAGTTACATTGCTGTGTTACTAAAAGGTGTGATTACACCCAACACCGGTCCTTAAATACAGGTGAATACTTTACATGTGTTGGCTGAAGATGGGAACAGGAGACGCTGCCAGCAAGTGGAGACCAGGGCAAACCCAGAGCACCTTTACCTGGAAAGCAGTGTGAGTAAAGCACAAAGAAAGGCTCTGCCCTTCACAGGACTAAGACAGACTAAGCTCAGTCAATAGCCATTCTGCTCAAAATCAGCTCAAACAAATCAACAGAGCTAAAACACGGACTTTAGTGTTGATTCAACATTAAATTCTGTCATTTCCACCTTATCGACAATCAAAGGTGATCGTGGCTCTTTCAGCTCCTATGCAAAGGATATAAGCTAAACTTTAATATAGGGATGTAATATTTGAATTTCAAATTAATATTCAGAAAAACAGGTGAAGGACGATGGTTGTCTCTGTAGGATTGGGTCTCCTTTCTTCATCCCACGGCAAGAGTATCAACTGACATGCACCATCACTAAGGATGTTCCTCTCTATAATAGTAAATGTGACAGTCAACAAGAGCAAACATCTGTGAGTGAAAACTTTCTTCATTAGCATCTTTTCTTAGCTTCATATGTGTCTCTCTTTAATTAGAAGAAATATGTAAAACAGCACAGATCCAGCTCTTGTTAATTCTGTAATATGCTAATATATGTAACTATTATCGTTCATTCACAGTGAGCTTAAGTTTGAAATGATCTTCTCGCAACATTAAGCAAATCTCTTCCATGTGTCCGAGCGCACAGTTTCAACCAATCCTTCCACTGCGGCTTGTGAAACTCGAGAGTTATTTTCTAGTCCTGCTGAATTACATAAAAGAGCTTTAAGCAATGCTGTGAAAATTTTGAACGTTGTGGTAGACTTGAATATGAAAGACAATATGGGGAAACGCATTGCTCAGGAAATGAACACTTGGTTACCTGATGGTATTATAGCAGCGAGAATCGAGTTTGTAAACCGTGTCCTTGAGACATCTGCTACCTTCAGGCTGCAGGCGTGAGGCAACCTGCCAGTGTTAAACCATGTGTGAGAGCGAGAGTTTAATACACCTGCCTTTTTCTTGTATGTCTCCTCTGTTCCAATGGTAATATTTCTATAAATTTGAAATATGTTTGCATCGTTCGTGGGACTTGTTGGCCTCATTTTCATGCACTGTACCCAGGACTCCCTTTGCTAAAAACTGAGTGGTGGTCTGAATGAAACTATAATAACAGGGACAACATTAGAGTGGTGCATTTTCCTGAAAAAAATGTTACTGGATTTGTGCACGAAGCTTTGTCTCCATGTTCCAAATGTTCCAATTTTGTCTTCTCTGTCTCGCATCTCCACTCCAACAAGGCAAGGAGAAGCCCCAGTAGGAAAGGCCCAACAAGGGCTCTTCAAACTCAGTGACAAGGGTGAGGGTTAAGTCCTTCATTTGGTATAATTAGGAAATACCGTACAGGGCTCTAGAGTGTGACCAATTTGGTTGCAAAAGCGACCTAATTTCTCAATGGTGCGACTAAAGAAAATCCTAGGTCGCACCGGTGCGACCAGCCGTTCGAGTAAAAAAAAAAAAGTCTCCAAAACTCTCTGTGCGGCCAACAGCAGACAACATTACGCCCATATCGTGGCCTAAACCAATCAGAGATAGTCAAGGGCGGACCCTCTCAGATGCCCATGCCCAAGGCAAGCTGTTCAGATAGTGAGATGTTCAGTTCAAAGCCTTTGAGGCACTTTTAATTTTGACTTTCTTTTTATTTTATATATCTTGAGATATTTTAAGTTTAAATTTCAGCTCAGTGAAGCACTTTAAGCACAAGAACTTTTTCAGTACTATATTTTTCGGGCTATAAGGCGCACTTAAAATCCTTTAATTTTCTCAAAAATGCGCCTTATGTATGAATTCTGGTCGTGCTTACTGACCGCGAACTGATTTTATGTGGTACACGGCG